>MDKI01057803.1:0-97461 GCA_005239505.1 Nicotiana paniculata | reverse complement strand
TTAGATGGGATGGCCTCAACAATCAATATTACCAGATTCTTCAGTGACAATGAAAGGGAAATTCAACCCAGGCCACTCTATAAAAGTGAAATGAAGCCAGAACACAAGTTTCTCTTCGAGTTTGTCATCAAATTCTCGCTGTCAAGACAAGAACTAAGACGCATAGCCAACTATATGGATCTGACCTTTATGGGATGTTTGTTTAGGGGTAAGTAGATTAATTGGCTAGCTTTCATCATCCAACTCTTGGACAGAGTTTTGAATGGAATAAAAGCACATACGATTCCATATCGATTTATTCTGACTGTTGTGCTTGCTCATTTTGATGTTCCTCTGAAAAAGGCTGAGATGGCTACTTCCAAGGACTATTTTGGGAAGGATACTTTTCTAACTTGTGATTATACTGTCAATGTTCCTGTATCTGAACATGGTTCATCTAGGAAGCAGCCTATCAACAGCAAAGTTAGAACTCTAGTGCAGGAAAGCGAGATCAAGGATATGGAAATCCTTCATTTGAATTCTCGTTTGATTGAGGTTGAAGTTGAGCAGGATGCTCTCAGGACTGAATTAGCAAAAGATAAGGAAAAGAACGAGGGTGTACTTAATCAGATGCTTTTTCTTCTACAAACAAAAACCACAACCTCCTCTGCACCTTCCCATCCTTAGGCTGTCCAGAGCTTCCAAAACCCCTCTTTAGACTAGTTATTCTGTTTCTTTTGGTTTTATTTTGTTTTGCTCATGGTTAGGGCTATTTTTGTTTTGTTTGTATGGTGTTTGATGTACGTTCCTAATCAATGGATTTTTGTTGTTTTGTTATTGACTTGTCTCAATTCCTTAGATAACTTATATTTATTGGTTTCTTATGATGATTAATCATGTTTGCACATGCAGTAGCCTCAATGGCCAAGAGTAATTGTTAACAACACTGGTGAGTTTATCATTTTGCAAACTTTTCGACGATGCCAAAAGGGGGAAGAAAAGTGTGCTTTTATATTTGAAGTGATATTTATAACCTAATGAACCTGGTTTCTCTATGATAAATGCTTAAAAACATTCAAAGTGTTTGAGTTGTATACAGGGAGAAACACATAGTTTGTCATCATAAAAAAGGAGGAATTTGTTGACCCAAGGCACTACATAGTTTTGAAGATTGACAAATGTCTGACCAGTTGAACCAGGTACATCAGAGCACAAATACTTGACCTGACGAGTTGGCACACAAACCTTATATGCATAAGAGATGAATGCGATTGTGAAGTATCAATGAACAAGAAGAGTATCTTCTAATGTGAAAAGGTTGAAAATTGATGAAAGAATAGAAGTTGAATTCAGCAAGGACAGAAACAAAGGAAGGAAGTTGAGTTTAATAAGAACTTGTTCTCCCAGGTAGAGTCGGACCAGAACTCAAATGAATTTATAAATAATTGAAGTATTCTTGCTTGAAAAAAGAACGCACAAGTGCAGAAGTGAATCAATATCTGAAAGCAAAATCTCCAGATAGTTTGCAAGCAGAATTACTGTGCGACACAAAGGCTACAGATCATCTAGAAGAACAAGTTCCATCTATTTATCATTGAGTCTAGTTGGTTGTAGTAGGAGTTTTAATATTGTATATTTTCATCTTTCATAGATGCAATTGTAATAGGTATGTATGGTTCAAGTTAGAGTTAACTTGAAGCTTGTAGAAATTGGCTAGGTCTTAGTTACTACAAAGGGATTAGAGTTAGTCCTAGGATTACGAAAGAGTTTATTTTGTAAGTCTGTTTGGCACAGATATTTAGTGAAGAGTTTGAGCAAATCCTACTGAGGAGTAGGTCTTGGTTTTTTCACCTTTGAGCCAGGTGTTTTCCACGTAAAAATCTCTGTGTTTTTACTTTACTGCTTTTATTACTCCGCAACAGTAGTAGTTGGAACACCAAGAAGAACCAGGCTCTTCTATTGAGACAATACTCGAAAATTGGGTACCACACAAAGTAACCTATCTTCTTGTGTGATATTGACGTCTAAAACATCAACCTCAAATATTTTGTAATTAATCATTCCCAAAACCAAATAACATTTTTATAGATTAATTTGAAGTTAATGGGCGAGCCGTAGGGTTAGCTAATCCCTTTGGAAATATTAAAGAAAAAGAATATTTAAATAAACACTAACTCACTTCAATATAAATAAAAATCATTGAATACATAAGCACAACAATATATTTAATCCATACAGTAAATATGAATATTACCATAAACAAGATTCAAGTGTTGGAAAAAAACTACAAACTTAATTATTCAATATAAAGCAAGGAAATGAAGAAATGAGCATAAATGGGTAAGAAATTCTCAACCAAAAGCTTCAAATCTTCAAGTCCCAAGTGTGTGTGCAAGAGCCCTAGCTTCAAAACTTTTATTTTCTACTCAAAGGCTGCCAAAGATATGTTTCCAATAAGCTAGGTTGTGCATTAAATTATTTAGGAAACAAAAACGTGAAATGCCAAAAGTTTCCACATTTCTGCCTAGTTATATGAATCGAGTTAGCGGAAAACAGCCTGTGATCGCCACGAGTAATGCTGCAAAGAACCGCAATCGCGACCTGAAACACGCGTTCGCATAGAACATTTGACCAGCTGCTGACGAGCCTTCCTTTATCGTGTTCGCCTAAATACATAGGTGTTCTGTCACGATCCAAACTGATGGGCTGCGACGGGCACCCGGTTCCTTACTCAACCGAGTACCAACGTAACATATCTTTCTTATTATATCATCATAGGTGGGTGGGCAAGAAAGGGTGTAATAAAAACTCATACCAATGACATACAGGCTTATAAGGCTAATGTGATCCATTATATACTTTACATATCAGCCGACGAGGTCATACAAGTATCCATATACATGACATATGTCTACAGCCCCTAAGAGTACATACTTATCATAAAGGTCGGGATAAGGCTCCGCCATACCAAACAATACACGTCTAAACTATATTTACCAAACAAGCAACTCCGGAGCAAATGGAGCACACCAACATCTTCCGCTGAGCTGCTAGCCTACTTGGAGGACTCTTGACCTGTCTATTGAGACATGCGGGCATGAATTGCAGTGTCCCCAGGTAAAAGGGACGTCAGTACAAATAATATAGCGAGTATGTAAGGAAGCATAATAACTGAAAGCTGAAACTTAACTGATAATATAATAACTGAAAGTAACTAGGACTCAAAGATAATCTAAAGATATGCCTACCTGCTGATACTGACTAAACTCTCTCAGTATAGTAAATAAAATAGTTTTCCGGCACTATAAGGCTCGGTATATATAACTGCTCTGCCGTAGTAGACTCGCTCATAGGCGCTTGGCCATACTAGGCTCTGTATCTCGGTCAACTAGGCTCGCTCATAGGCGCTCGACCATAGTAGGATCGTTATATAACTTACCATCTTATCATAGGTTGCCTAATAGAGGCTTTCCCACTGCATATAGCTAGATGGTGGTGAAAATACTATAGTACCATATATATATAAACTCTCTGCTCGCTTGGCTTAAATAAGACAAAACTAAACTGAATATGAAGTTCTGATAAGGGAGAATGTTGTAACTTATGAGACTAGGAAAATGTGCATAAGTTCAGGAATATGAGCTTCTCTTTATGTCTCGTTGTCAAAACACATGTAGTTACTGGATCATGACAAAATTAAGGAAATGTTTAGCCTTAACATACCTTAGCCGATTCTCTTGACAAACCCTCTAACACACGTCAATTGCGACAACACGTAATAGCAGATCAAATTAGGGGAAAATCCGTATGATATTCTTGAGAAATATTGCACCGTACTCCCTTAAAATTGCAAAATCTCACGTTACTAAGGTGCTATGAAATCTCGTTGGAATTTTTGTTTCAAGAGATTCAAGTTACTGCTACATGAATTTTTTCCTCAATAATTCTCGTTAATTTCACGTTGCTAACGTTGGAATCCTTGTATGAATTGGTTGAAGATGTTATGAAAAATTTTCACGTTACTTAATAATGGATGTATGATTCCCATGTTTCTTAAAACTTACAATGACTCTCTTTTAATAAATGGATATGTGACTCATGTTCTTAAGACTTACCAAATCTCACATCTCTAATCTTGCCACATATATAATGACTTAAGAGTCACAATTCTTGGGGTGGTTTGCTGCGATGTGGCATATGGTCTAACCATATCCAATTCCTTAACTAATCACCCAATAATTCCTTAATTAACTAGGTAATTGCCCATTACCCAATAATTGACCAACTACCCCCATAATTAAGAATTATCTCAAATTACATACAATACTACTTACTTTTAACATGCTTTACACACCTTATAATCATGGTCATGTGGTACCTTGTATGGCACTAGTCCGTAAATACGGGGTATTATAGTTTGGATCGTATTTTATCCCATATTGACAAACTTCGACGAAACTCATTTCCTTCGATTTTCTTACCCTTTTCTCTTCACGAATTTACTCATAATGTGTTTGAAATAGCACAATGCTTATAATCTCCAAATAAATTTTTCCTTGAACTGAGGTCAATTATGTTACGGCAATTTCACGTATAATACTATAGGGTGTAATATCGTCGTAATATAATACTGTGGAGCATAACATCATTGTAATGTAATATTTTAGGGTGTAATATCGACGTAATACTGCGAGGAGTAATATCATTCTCCCCTTTGGAACATTCATCCTCGAATGTTGACTAATTCACTTATCATTCTCATAACCCATATCTCTTGCGAATACTTTAATATTCTCCTTTCCATTTAGGCAACTATTCTTTGAATAAATCCAAAGGCCAGGGAATCCCCCCACCCTCCTTTAAGCCTCTTTCTCACACCATGAATTATAGTCAGAATCCTTCTAATCTCTTAACGGTTGCTACCTTCTATCATGCAGCTTGTACGACTCTAACTTTGTATGCCTATGCGGCGCTTCTCTCCTCTTTTATCCAGCTCTTAGCCAATATCTATGCTTCACTTTGTGAACATATACATAATTATGTCAAGTTGTCCCTTTGGGCATCATTAGCTTTACTACATCTAAGTAGGCCATACTATACCATAACTCTTACTTCGATATATTGTTACTGAGGTCTACGACCAAACTCTAGGTTACTCTCATTTCTTATCCTATATGCATAAAGCTAAGTCTTTTAATGCTTCTTCATTGTTGTTCATTTTAGGACTGATGGCCTAATCTCATCTCATACTTTGTATCTTTTATTCATCCATTGTTGATTCACCTCAATGTTGATCTACAATCTTCCATTGATAAGTTGAAACTTCTTACATAATACATTTCCACTAGGGCTTATGTTGCATCGAGGAATATTTGAAGTGATTTTCCTGATCCACTTAGAGGCGATATTGTACTTCAATATTGTATTTTATAGCATCCCAATGTGATTCACCTTACGTGGGTTTTTTAATTGCGTACAATCCATTAAATCCTCTTCAAATCATTACTCAATCCAAGACTCAACTTCCATCCTTTATCTATCACAATTACACCTATATTCTATTACCTGGGCAGCATTCCATCTCTTCCAAATGCTACTAGTCTTAGATTCCTTTAAGTTCATTCAAGCTATACTGAGCTTTCTATAAATTAGAGAATTCATCATCTATCTTGTTTTCATGGGCTTAATCTCGAGCACTCATATGTTTCTCGTTGCCTTTTCAGTCACCCTTTTTTCTCCTTACTCTTGTCTTCCTAAAACCTTGTCGTTCTATCATACTTTAGCTTGTGACCTTCATATATCCATTTATAGTTCTAGCAACCTTGATTGCACCATAGATTTCCTTGAATTATTCTGGAACATCAGGCGAGACATCACATCATCTAACTCATCTTTTATTCCCTTAACTAGACCTCTCGATACCTAGAAACCATAGGCTGGAAGATATGCCACTGATGACGATGCTGTCATTCATGGGTACTGAATACCCGCGCTTCTAGCCTTCTACCCATAGTATGGACTATTTATCACCTTCTGCATTTGAGTATCTCGTACGTTGTTTACTTTTACCTTAAAATATCGCATCATATCTTCTATCTCTCTCATGACCTCCCTTCCACATAGGTACAATTTACATCTACAACTTGAAGCTCTTACTATAACACTTGAATCTTTGGTGCATACATAATCCGGTGGGATATTCATAATGATGTCTTATAAGGTTGGTTCTCTTCTAACTGGCTTTATCATATAGCCATTATAGAATATGGTTGTTGTACTATCTTTCTTGTACCTATGATATTAAGAGTGATTCTGCTATGTTACCAATCATGATTCCTATAATTTCCCCGATCCAATAATCAGACTCTTGATTTATTTGGTTTATTAAACTCTTTAGTTTCTTCTTCCTTATGATAGCCTTCACGTACGCTTAAGCTATCTCCCAATCTGCGGCACATGGTATTAGTTATTACTTTAGCCTTTCATGGGTGCTATGGAATATCCATGGTACAATCTTTTAACAATTCCATCCTTTGTCTATATCTTGGACTCAATTATTTCTTTTAACGTATACGGAAGTCTTCTATGGTTGTATGAATGTAAACATATATGTCGCATGGATAATACTCCGAGCTCTTAAGTGCGTTCATGACGTAATTAACTATGGGATCATTGATCGAATAAATCCTTTTGTTCCATCTCAGCTTTCTTCAAACGTAAGCAATTACTTATCCTGGTCTTTATGCCCCATTTTTGCGTGCACACATAGCTTATCTTAGTGCCCATATATATTGGAATTCCATACAACTCATATGATCTTGAATATCACTTCTGATTTTACTTCCCCTTAATTAGCCACGGTAGGTGCCATTTTCATATGGAGTGCATATAATGTTGTTGTGATGTTGTTGTTACATGACCATTTCCTCTTTAGGTCATTATGCTTAGGTTGAAGCCTTCTTCCTTATTTCCTCAGCTATTTTTTCATTGTATTACTTAGGGAGACCTTTCTGGCTTTTGTAAAGTCACAAGCTGGTTATATCTTTTACCCAACATAATGTTTGATGTTCGTACTCATCTATAATTATCCTTAGTTACTTACCTTCATGCCCTTGTGCTTGTAGGGTTTCTTCTGAAATAATATCTTGATTGTCTTCCTAGTGGCATAATCCTTTATTCCAGTAACACTCATATGGTACTTTTAACTACCACAACTCTATTTGAATATTTCTCAAGGATCACGATGTCATATCTGCGAGACTGAATTCCCCATATTGAGTTTACTATGTTTATCTTGCATGACCTATTGATTTGTATGTATCCTCTTATTTAGCCATAGCTAGGCTCTTCCTAAATTAACTACTAACTAATCGTTGGCCCCCTCTCATATCAACATCCTGTGTAATCTGTCTTGGGTTATTTCCTTTGTCTTAACTTACGGTCTCGTACTGGCTACTTATTTATAAATAACATCTCGGGCAGGAACCCTCAGTTCCTCTCCTTGATTTCGTGTTTTCATAATGTTCTGGAATCGTAGCCTATATGTAGGCTTTGAATAGTGCAATCTCATCCCTTTTTTTCACATTCTTCCTTTACCACTCCGTAATTACTAGAACCACTTAATTTTGACTTAATGCAACATCACTCCATATTTCCCCCTTTAGGAAAGTGCTAAGATTTAGTGGTACGATAAACTATGTATGTGATGACCCAAAAAGGTCATCCCGTATATTCTATCTAATTATGTGTTCCCATGTCGTGAAAAATAACCTCCTTCTATGTCACCTCGATTTACGTGTGCAGCCTGGGCGTGTAGCCGGGAAGACTTTATGCGAAAGGCTGATATAAAAATGAAAATTTTGTATTGGAAATTTGAATAAAGTTGACTTCATTCAACGTTCTTGGTAAACAGACCCGGACCCGTGATTTGAGGGTCCCGGAGGGTCCGTAGGAAAATGTGGGACTTGGGCATATGCCCGAAATCGAATTCCGAGGTCCCAGGTCCGAGAAATAAATTTTTAAAGAAAATTGCTTTCTGAAAAATATAAAGGTTTTCAAAAATGAAATTTGAGGTGAAACCTCTGATATCGGGGCCGCATTATGATTTCGAAGCCCGGTACAGGTTTGATATGATTTATATGTGTTATCTATGAAATTTGGTAAGAAACAGACTTAGTTTGACGTGATTCGAACCTTAAATGCAAAACTTAATGTTTATAGAAGTTTGAAGAATTTTCCTGGATTTTTAGTTTAATTCATCATAATAGTGTTGTTTTATTTTGTTTGAAACCTCGAGCGAGTCCGTGGTAGGTTATATGACTTGTGTGTGTGGTTGGACTGGGTCCCGGGAGGCCTCAGGTACGTTTAGGATGCTCATCAGGTGTTTTTAGAACTTGGGAGACAGCTGAACCATTGTTGGTTATGGTGTCTCGCACATGCGATGGATCTTCTGCAGGTGCGGACACACAGGTGCGGTGAGGAGTTTGAAGGTGCGGAACTTAACCCAAACCCCCCGATCCTCGCAGGTGCGGTGAGTTTTCTGCTGGTGCGGAGCCGCAGGTGCGGCCATTTGACCGCAGGTGCGACACCAGGCTTTTTAGTGGGTTTTTGCACCTGTGATTGTAGTTCCGCAGGGGTGGTCCAAGGGCCGTAGGTGCGCAATTGATGGGCAGAAAGGGGGCAGAACCGAGGGTTTATGTTATTTTCACAATTTTCGAATTGGGGAGCTCGGGAGAGGCAGTTTCGAATTGGGGAGCTCGGGATAGACCAATTTCCATGTTTCCAATCTTAAATCCAACCTTTAATTTCGAAAATTTTGGGTAGAAAATGGGATAAACTTCATAGACCGAGTTATTGAGTTTTGATTGGGTTTTTGACTCCCGATTTGAGAGATTTTCATATGTTTAGACTCGTGAGTGAATGAGTGTCCGGAAAATATAATTTTTAGACGATTCCGAGACGTGGACCCAGGGAACTTTTTGGGCAATTTTCCTAATTTCTCGTCTTAGCTTCGAATTTATTTGTTAAACTAGTTTCTTGTAGTATTATTTACATGATGCTATTGATTTGAGTAGATTTGGGCCTTTGGGAGTCGGATACCCATGGCAAGAACGTGATTTCAAGTTTGTTTTGAGCGGTTGAGGTAAGTATCTTGCCTAACCTTGTGTGGACGAATTACGCCCTAGGATTTGAGTCTTCTATGATTGTCGTCCGTGTACGCGAGGTGACGAGCGCATGCTCGGACTTATTGTTGGAAAGTTGACCCTTTAGGAATCTTAGATCCTTATATTCGCCGAGTATGAATTGTCCTTAGCATGATTGAATTTCCTAATTTCTAGTGTGATCTTTATTTTCTTAAATGTGGAAGTTCTTACCTTTGGATTTACTTATGTTGCCTACTTGACTCCTAATTGAATTATCTGAAGGTTTTATTTCCTTTACTGCCATCCTATATCTTCTTAACTGCGCATCTCATATTTTGCAATTATATTCACCTCAACCTATAATTGTTTTGGTCTTAAATGAAGTTATGATTATTCTCTGCTGCTTGTCCTTAAGTGGAAATTTGTTGAATATTCTCGTAACTGCTCAACCTTAAAATAAGTTTAGATATTCTATACCTTCGTGACTTGCCTCATATGGAGTTATCGGATTTGTGTTGATTTCTTATTGTCCACCCATGTAATTTGGTGCGGCTGTTACATTCTATTTTCCTTCCTTGTTGAGTAATTCGTAATATGCCTAGAGCTCCTTATTATGTTTATTCCTCGTGAACTAGTTTTTCCTATCTTGTGGTCGAAGGCTCTTGAGTTGACGTATTAATTGTATCTTGAACTGTTGCCATTGTCGTTGTTGTACTTGTTGTGGTGATGCACGAGATTTCTGTCATGCGGTTGTTGATATGGGGATTTCCACGAGGTTTCTATCGTGCCGTGTTTAATATTGATATTGCACATGCGGCATGATAAGGTGGGATACGAGATTGAGTGTTGTGCATGTGGCGTGACAAAGTGGGAACATGTTTATGCATGTGTGGCGAACAAGGCAGGCATATACTTTAATATTGCACATGTGGCATGACAAGTTGGGTTATGTCAGGGATTGTTTGTGATACTTGTGTTGGCCTAGGGGCATTCCTTGTTATTGATATTGTGTACTGGAACACTTACCGTGTCAGTTCATTCGTGTGGAAATTTATGAGATGAAAATGTACGTGTTGCCTCTTTTGTTTTCCTTATGTCAATTGGTTGTTGAAATCATGTTAGGACACCTACACAAGCATACACGTAGTCGAGTACTACTAATGGTTTCAGGACTCCTTGTGGTTGTCAAGTATAGATACTCTTGTTGTGCTTACCATATGGGTGGGAATGACCCCATTTGGCACGTGAGTCGTCCGTGCAGTTAGGACTCGAATGAGGGCGCAAGATGCCAAGTGTTAGGGTTCGGATATTGGGACCCGTAAATGATGATTTGTCCGAGGTTCGAAACCTCGTGGAGATGACTATAAATTTGATGTAGAAGTGGTTAAAGTTGTTGAGTCATTACATGTAAACGTTGTATATTTACATGCCAGATTTGTCTGTGTTCTATTTAGTCCTTGTGTTACTTCATGGTTTCCGCTGATACTTATTGTTTTCCTTTTTTATCGAATTCACTGTATTGTCAGCTATATTGCGTAGCCTTTACGTGTACATCATTATTTCCCTGATTCCTATATTGATACTTTTTTAGTTTTTATTAGACCAGTGGGTGTCTTGACTAGTCCTCGTCACTACTTCACCGAGGTTAGTCTTGATAGTTACTGGGCACCGCTGTGGTGTGCTCATACTACTCTTCTGCACATTTTGTGCAGATTCCAGGTTTTCGCATAGCCGACCGATTGATTGATAGTAGCGCGGTTGCTGTTGTGGAGACTCAAGGTAAAACCACTTTAGCGTTCGCGGTTTCGGAGTCATTATCTTATATTTTTGTTTTCACTGTTGCACTTATTTCTGAACATTGGTATTTTTAGGATTTTTATTGTAAATTATTAAAAGCTTATGACTTGTACTTCCGGGTTTCGGGAATATAAAATGTGTAAAGAATTATTCATTTCAGAAAAGTATTAGATTCTATTTATTATTGTTGTTATTCCTGAATATTAGGCATACCTAGTCCTTAAGACTAGGTGCCATCACGATACCCAACGGAGCAAAATTTGGGTCGTGACAATGTATAGATGCTTTTCCTATCTTCGGCTTTTTTTCATATCATCGATGACCCTTACTCACCTTGCGGAAATCCTTCTATACCAAGGATAACAAAATTCCTTATTCACGAGGGTGACACATAGTGTAACTGGAATATATTTTCCCTTAAGCTTAAATTTGCTCCCATTTTTTGCTTTAGGGAAGCGTCCTCCTGAATGACCTTTAAGGTTTATTCTTCTATTGTCCATTCTATTATCGCCGGAACGCGATGTTAAATTCTCATGATATCGACCATTATCAAATCACTCAGTCCCTAATTCATGTTTTTTTATCTTGTTCATCAGTCCATACTGATTTCTATTATTCTGGGGTCTAATGTTTCCTTCTGATAGCTGCGTTGTAGTCACAGTCTTATTTCTCGAAATGAGGATATGACTTTATGGCCTATACTCTTTTGTTGTCTTAAGGCATGTCATCTCTCGTCTTTTCCTTCACTTGTCTATAGACTCGGTGACAGTGTCATCTACCGTTGTCATCCATGTATCACATCTCACACATAATGCTTCATTATCTCTCTTCTTATTTCCTTGCTAATATTTTTTTCTATCACTTTATTCTTAAACTTAAACAATACATTTTTTTGCTTTTAGCTACCATTGCTCCGTCCCCTGGCTCTTCGAGTTGCCTAACATTCTCTCTGTACTAGGGACGGGAGCCATACTAAGGTAGTATTTATCTAAGTACTCATAACATCTGTACCATTTTAGAGTGCACCATCTGGGTGTCTCACAAGGAGATCTATTAGCACATTTGCAATATCCTTCGTAAATGTCAAGTAACGCAAATAATCCATTAACCATTTTGGGTTATTCTAACCCCAGTTGGATCCTAATACCCCATCATTCTATTTAATACACTTTTTAGCTCCCACAGATCATAAATGAGATGGGTGTGATCAATTGTATATATCTCTGTTATTGTTCAAGGTACTCAAAAGGCTTATATTCCTCTGTCTGAATTGTAAATACCGATAATATTCATTAACTGGGCTCCTCGTACCCTTCTCCACCTTACTTCTTTTACTTGTTGAAACTTGTATTTACCTTCTGAATCTCTTATTTCTTTTCACCATATGGGTTAATAGATATTCTTTCCTTAAGGCTCCTTATCAAAGAGGCTTACACATCTTAGACCTCCCGTTACATGCTTCTTTAATCCTCACTCACCATATACTGGCCCACATTCACTAGCAAGTCATCCATAACAACAACAATCATCAATGCCTTCTAAGGCGTCACCTCATAGTCTTATTTAGACGGCAAGATTTTAGCACCAATAATGGACATCCAATCTTAGCTTTAGCTGTGAATTCAAAAGAATCAACACCATTGTACAATATTATCCTGAAAGGTTTTACCCCATTATGAAGCTTCTCCACCAACCATTGGCTTCCACTCTCCCTTGCTCTGACTCTGTATACCTCATTGACAGCATTAGGAAGATCATAGTGTGCATTTATTACCTCCGTACCAAAGTTGACCCACTTGCCCCTAATAAAGGTAAATACTTTCCCTTGGAAGTCGGTCTTCAGGGCATTGGTATAAAATTTCCTTACTACTATGGAGATGGTTTTGGTTGGTCCAGGAGAGAAGAAAATTCATCCACTGCTAGTCAATCTTTGGAAAACATCCGGCATCTTAACCTCAAATTTATTCAAATAGATACCCTTCTCTTTGATGATGCTCCTTGACATGTGTTTGTCATAATTTCATTCACATTCAGCAGCAATGAATCTGTACCGCTTCCACATCTTAGGAAATAGGAGACTCCACAATTTCATCATTTTAGAAGGCCATTTTATGCTAAAAGTACCTGATGAAAAGCAATCGCGTTGTATTTGTGTGTTGGCAAATAACAACTTTTTCCAAACAGACACGCTCGCATATAAATCTTCCAGATCTCGTAGGGTTAGGAAATTGTTTTGTTCTATGCGAATGCATGATCAAGTCTCTGATCACGAAGTTCAGCAGTTTTCTACAATTTTTAGTTGTCACTAGTTTGGGCTGTCTGAATTACCTCAACCTGCTCAAATCAACTCCAAAAAATATCAACTCCAAAAAATATGAAACATGGAAGATTAGTCAAAAATAATATATTAAACTATTGTAAAAAGGAAAATTTTAAAAATGATTAAAAAAATTGAAAAACGATGGATGTGTGCTTGGCCAAGGTGCGATCGCATTTTCGGTCTCATAACTGCTATGCAGTCCGCAAAATTGGCATTCAACCGCACTTTTCAGAAACCATATCTTACAACTTTTGACTCATTCCGCGACCAATATGCAGTCCGCATAACCACTATGCGGTCATAAGATTCACACGGCTCAATTCCCATATCACCATAAGATTCCAAAGTTGAAAAATGTTCTAAATGAGATATCAACCTCCTAAGTTGCAATTTTTTCCAGATTTTGACATCCTCTTTTTCCACCGAACTAGATTCAAATTCAACCATCTTCTCTATCATGCCGGTTGGCTCTAATTCTCTTTTTTTCAGCATCGCCGATAAGTATGGAATCAGTTGGCGGATGTCCAATTCTTGATTCTTCAAAATAAAGCTCACTTTCCACCTTGAAGGTGGACTTTTCTTGAACTCTTTCCGCATTCTCAAATTGGTAGGCATAATGAGCCTCAACCAGTGATTTCATTTGATTATCCAAAGTACAGATAGTCTCATTATTTTGATTTAGTGTTTTCTTTAAGTCCTCAAGTTACAAGTTTTGCTTATCCTCATTTTCTATAATGGCCTCTACAATGAGCATTAACCTCTCATTTTGAGCATTTGAGAGTTCTTCTTGATTTGCATCAAGTGCCAAAGAAGGATTTTCGGCTTCAACCTCTAAGGGAGGTTCTTGGATATCATCCACTTTCGAGGCTTTTTGGAACTCTAAAGCTTCAAGAATTTCTCCAATTTGTGAGTTCAACCTTTCAAGCGCCAAATTTTGGAGACTAGTTTTTAAAAGCTCCTCCAAGGCTTTTTGCTCTTTGTTTTCTCCTTCAAGTAGGCATTCCATCATGAACTTGAACTCTCCAATTTGACCATGCTCAATTTCTTCCACTTTCATATCCTTATACTTGTCATCACAAAAAGTAGAATCATCATAGTGGGGGTTCGTTGGAAGGAATGGGCAAATAAACATAATTAGCCCAATGGCCATTTTGACCACCACGCCTATCACATATACTCCATTCATGGGTTTGAGATTGAGCACACAATCTGCCCACGGGAGAATTTACAAAAATTTTCCATGAGTGTGGTCCTCCACAATAAGGATAATGATCAACAAAGAATGAACAACTACCATCCGACCAATTTTCATTATGAGATGCCATTTTCACAAATTAAGAAAGTAAACAAGAAAAAAAACACAAATTAGAAAATAAACAAAGATAAGAAAATAATTACACAAATATTCACACGTTTGGACCAAATCACGTGCACTTACTTCTCAAACAACCTAAATACGCAAAATTATTCCTCGGGAACGGCGCCATAATTTGATACGCTCAAATTACACCTTTATAAATGGTATAAGGTGGTCGATGTCAAATATAGTAACCTAACTAGGTTAGGGTCGAATCCCACAGGGAATAGGTGTGAAAAGGTTACACAATCTGCCGTAATTCTATTCCATTAGTTTGGAAAGAGTTTAGTAATTGTGAATTGTTAGGAGAAGCTATTTTGTTAAGAGAATTGATTAATTTGATTAAGGAACCAAGGTTGTGTCCCTGTCAATAGATGTAATGATATCAGTGTTAATATTATATATGTCTAATGGAAGGTCCTTTGGTACACAAATGATTCCTAAATAATTACCCAATATTTTCTTTTCCTCTTTATGATTTTTCTAAATAAAAAGAATTGCAATTAAGAACAACCAATTTATACCAAGTACAACCCACTTAGTCCTAGCCTATTTTTCAGAAAAGATAACCCACAAAAACCCTAGTCATACTATTTATAATGGCCCAAAATTCGCGGACAAAATGTGACAAAAAGAGCACTTCAAAAAAATTTTGTGACCATAGAATGGACCGTAGAAATGATCCGCGGTCCGCTCATCAGTAACAACACCGCACATCTGATTTCTAGGGTTTCTATATTTGCCTCGCATACCAGTTATGCGGTCCACATAATGATTTCGCGACCGCATAGTTGATTGCAAATTTATCTTCACTATAATTCCTCTTTCATTTGTGCGACAATTCTGCGGTCCACACATGAGTGATGTGACTCTTTCCATGTTTTTGTCTCTTCAAGTACGATTTTCTGCAAAACACTAAAACTACATAAGAAATGACTTACAATGATTTCAAAGATGAGTTAAAGTCTATTTAATTAGTATTGAAAGTGCCGCATTTCTACGACATATCATCTTGTGAATATGCTCTTGCTACCAGTGAAGTTCCCTCATCTCGTAGTTCCTAGCCTAAGGATAAAAAGCCAAAAAGAAGGCGTACCTCTACGACTGAGACTCGGGAGAAGCCTTCAACAAAAGAAACTCCTACTAGGCCGACCATAGTGGTCCTTGCTGAGGAAGAAACTAATGATGATACGGTTCCTCTTCAAAGAAGAAAAATATCACCTATAGCTGAACCAGATGCTCAACCGGGAGAACTTTAACGCTTTTCACGGAAATAGAAATAGTTGAAAATTCTCAGTCTCGTTTTTGGGCTCCCGTTGTTGTTTCTTGTCAGAGGCTTTATACTTCTGATGTTCCCTCTCCTTCAACTTCTTCACCAACTGGAACACCACCAAATGCTACCTCCCCACCAGTTCTAGCCGAACAAACTAAATATGCTCGTTCCCCACGGTCATCCAACCATGGGAATTTGGAGAAGACTTACCTCGCACCCATCTGAAACCCTAGTGCAAAGCATAGTGTAATTCTTATGGTTTTGAATAAGTACCACTTACTATCAAAGCCGGGGGAATCACCAGCTAATTGAAGCCACTGGTTTCGAACAAAGATTGGAGAAAGATAGATGTTCTTTCTAGTGAGAGCCTAATTGTAACGACCCGATAGGTCGTTTTGAGCTCTAGCGCGTCATTCAGCGGTTTGAAGTCGTGAGCAGCTTCGTTTCAGGTACTATGACACGTGGTCATAATCGAAATTGAATTTCAGGAAGTTTAGAAATGAGTTGGAAAGAAAATTCTCATTTCAGAAGCCTTAAGTTGGAGAAATCAACTAAGATTAGAATTTTGAGTAAACGACCTACGAATCAGGATTTGAAGGTTCCTACAGGTTTGTATGATGATTTCAGACTTGGGCGTATATCCATATCGGGTTTTGAATAACCCGAGAGCGTTTCGATGCATATTGTGGAAGTTAGCATTTTAGAAGAATTTCATAGATTTAGTTTGAAGTGTATTTCAGTGAGGTTGATGTCTGTTTGGGATTCCGATTATGGGAATAGCTCAGTATGGTGATTCTGGAGTTGGGAGCACGATTGGAAGTGAATTTGGATGTCCGTAGGTCATTTTGAAGTCATTTGGCTAAAGAAAGAAATTTGAAGGTTTTTGAGAAATTCGACCGAAAGTGGAAGTTTTGATATCGAGATCGGAATGTGATTCTGGGAGTGCGAGCAAGTATGTAATGTTGAATATGACTTGTGCGCAAACTTTGAGGTCAATCGGGCCTGATTTGATAGGTTTCGACATCGGATGTAGAAGTTGGAAAATTCTAAGTTAATAAAGTTGGAAGTTGGGTGCGATTTATGGTTTTGATGTGATTTGAGGCCTCGAGCAAGTCCGTGTTATGTTTTGGAACAGGTTGGTATAATTTAACACGGTCCCGCGGGACTCGGGTAGATTCCGGGTGGTTAACGGCTCAATGGTTGAAGTTGAAGAAGGCTGAAGGCTGCTGTCATCTGGTGTAACCGCACCTCCAAGGCTTTGACTGTAGATGTGTAGCCGTGGGTGTGGCTAAGGGCTCCGCAGGTGCTAGTTCTGGGCTAGAGCAGAAGGGGTTGCAGGTGCGGAAGATTTGGTCGCACCTGCGGAAGTGTAGGTGCGAAGAAGGGACCGCAGAAGCGAGAAATGCTGGGTTGAGTCAGAGCCGCAGCTGCGATGGAATTTCTGCAGGTGCATAGCCGCAGGTGCAGCTATTTGACCGCAGATGCGAAGGGAGGCCTGGGCAGAATGTTTTAAAGACGGTTTCTTGTCATTTCTCACCCATTTTCATTTGTCATGGGAGATTTTCGAGAGCATTTCAAGGGGGATTTTCCTCATGCATCAAGGTAAGTAAATTCCTTTCGTTTCTTAGATAAATACAAGATTATATGCATGGATTAGGCATGGAAATTGGTAAAAATTTGGGAAATTTTTGAAGAAACCTAGAAAAATGTAAATTTGGAATTTAGCCACGAATTTGAGTATGTAATGTAGAGTAAATTGCATGATTGAACTAGTGGGGCTATGGGTTAAATGTCTCTTCGAGAATTTCGAATTTCCGGGCACGTGGACCCGAGGGCATTTTGGTCATTTCTCTGAGCGGGGTTGGGAAAGTATATAATCTGTATTTGTTGTGAGTATTAGGATGAATTTTCATTGATTTGCCGTTATATGGTAGATTCGGAGCGTTCTGCGTCCGTTGGAGTCATCGGAGGGGCTTGGAAGCCGGTATTGGAATTTCAGAGCAAGGTAAGTCTCCTTTCTAACTTTGTGAGGGGGAATCGTCCCCCTAGGTGAATTAATTCAGTACATGCTATTATCTTCGGGGGCTATGTACGCACGAGGTGACGGGAGTCCGTGTGTAGCTACTATTATGCCTTGTCAAGGTAGTCTAGGACCCACTAGCATGCCTTACGTGTTATACCTGTAATCCTGCCTGTAATATTAAACTGCTAATATAATCGAAGACGTAATTGAATATCTAAAAGAAAACTAGAGTTCATCTTGTTAATCTTCTAAAAAGAGAATTTATCTCTCTATGGATATTTATGTACCTGGACTAGGTTGTATCGTGGAATATCATTAAACTTGACAAATGAGTTTCAAAAACAAATGATTTCAAAACCTATATTTCATGTTTCTTTTAATAAGGATTTTACCACTTTCCTGGATATGTGTAACTTTGGGTGCCTGAGTCTCTTGAGCAATTCGCGAGCAGGAAGACCCTTTATTTGTGTGTGTATTCATATGAGCACCTGAGTCGAATGTATGATTCGCGAGCAGGCTAGCCGTATTATTTTAACTGCGTCGCATGATAGATTTGCGAGCGGGGCAGATAGATGCATGTATGGTTCGAGTTGTTCGACCCTTCGGCAGTGCACATTTTATTATTGTTGGTCCGCTCCGTTCGACCCTCGGCATTGTTTGCGCATGATATTTGCTGCGTAGTTGCTATAATTTTTCCTGATTACTGGCCTGAAATACTAAATTATCAAGTGAAATGATAGAGATTTAAAGTTATTAAAAAGATTTTGGAAGAAGTTTTTCCTTCCCGTCAATTCATTATTATTTGATTAAATCACCATGCTGATTAATTATTAATATTACGAAGATATAATGTGTTAAACGTGAACGGAGTTGAAAGATATATAAATCCTGTTTTATAAATTGCCTATGATAAATCATGCTTAGTTTCATACCTAAATATTCTAAATTGACCGTTAGTAAGTGTCTAATTTGACCTCTCGTCACTACCTCTCTGAGGTTAGGCGGGAGACTTACTGAGTACACGTTGTTTTTGTACTCATTCTACACGTGATGTGCATTTTATTGCACAGGTACTCTCATAGCAATGTGGAGGATTCTGAGACTTCGGCGAGCTGCATCATCCGAAGGCGATCCGCACCTGATAGAGTCTCCTTCGTACTATATTTATTTACTTTAAATTTCCTTGTCCAGTTGTATTTCGGATAGGCTTCTAATGATTGTTTAATTCTTAAAAATTGCTCATGTACTTGTGACACCGGGTGCTGGGATATGTATTGGGATATAATTTCTTAAGTGTAATCTTTAAACTACTGGAAAGTTGTTTCAATTAATTAATAAGTTGGCTTTCCTGACATGGATGTCCGGCGCCATCACGACCTTAGGGATTTTGGGTCGTGACAACATGGTATCAGAGCTCTAGGTTCCCGTAGGTCTCACGAGTCATGAACGAGTCTAGTAGAGTCTTGCGGATCGGTACGGAGACGTCTATACTTATCTTCGAGAGGCTACAGGGCTGTTAGGAGTACTTCCCTTCTTGATTCTTCATCGCGCGAGTTGATTCCATTGAGGCTTATGCCTATGTTCATTTCTACTCAATCTTACGCGTCGCGAAGTGCTTGCTATGGATCAGGAATTTGAGGAATAGAAATGGTGCTACGAATGTAATTTGATATGCTTCCATGTGTAATAGGTCGTGGTTGTTGTTATGGCCCTGCAAAAGGGTAATATGTTATTGCAGCTCAGTGGGCGTGTTTTTGGGAGCCTTAGGGCTCTGCTCAGGTAGTGATGATGCTTGTGATTGGTTGTCGTGCGATGTTGTTAGAATGATAGAATGCTTGCCCGTATGTTGGGAGTGATGAATGGTTTGAAGGGAGGTCTTCTCAGAGTGTGATTTCGTGATTTCGGTGTTTTAGTTCCGGCACAGGAAAGGAATTTGGGTTATGAATGGTCCGGTTGGGGTTGATAAAGTACTAAGACTTGGTGTCCTCAAGTGAGATGGGATATGCACCTATGACGCGTAGTCGCTGTCATTGATCGAATGGGATGTGTTAAGTTTGGCGGTGCTATGGTTTCTTCGGTTGCGTAGGGACCGAGTATTGAGAAGAAGTATTGAAGAAAGCGTTTGGCAAAGATCGCGAGGTGCGGTGGTTCAGTACCGGATAAGTGTTGATAACGAAGGCATCTAAAGAAAGATGATCTTCGGAGAGCTTCAAGTCGTGGTGATCTGCTGGTTTGAGAGCTACAGAGAATGGTCCTGAAGTGAGTCTAGGCGGTGGTTCCATTTCTAAGAGACCAGGTATAAGAAGCGGAAGTCGAGCAATCGCAAAGTGGGGGAGCGGCACCATAGCTTTGAATTTGAAGATATTGCCGTGCATTAATGGATGTCCAAGAGGAGCGGATGAACTAGTAAAGTTAGTAAATGAAGCAGGGCATAGGATGGAGTATTGAAGTCGCAGAGAGTGTGCATTTCAGCATCGTTAGAAGGTGTCCGCGGGTGATTTCCACAGGTGGGTTATCTTCTGCGAATAGGTTAGCGATGGCGAGGTTGGCAGGTCTCGGTGAGGAGTTCTAGTGGTTAGTCAGTAAGAGGTAGAATGTGAGAATGATGCTAGTGAATTTAAGTATTTAGGGAGTGCTAGCAAGAAGATTTGGAGGAATTGGACGGACTGGTGGAGCAAGATCGTGTTATCAAAGGAGAAAGGATCTCAGCAGGGTCTAGAGTGGTGCAAGGAGTAGCTTCAGGTTAAGTGGGAGAGTCCCACCATCTGCAGCTGGGTCGTAGGATTGTCTTCGCATGGGGTTGAGGATTGTCGGCGTGTTGGCAAGTTATTTCAGCTAAGGAAAAATGAGTAAAATGGTAATTGTGCGTGGGATTTGATGAATATGTGCAAAAGTTGGCCCTGTCGAATCAGGGTTAGGCTTTGGAAGATTCAGAACTTATGCTTAAGGCATGGGCGAGTTGTAAGGATAATGACTCAGTCACGTGTTTCAAAAAAAAAAGGGTGTTCCTGTGTTAGGAGAGCTTTGGAGTTGATTGTATTTGGGGCTAGTCAGAGTAGGTGACTCTCAATAGCGGTCCTAGTGAGTTAAGAAGTTAAGAATGCGACATTTAAGGGTTCCAGGAAGCAATATGATTGAGAATCGAGCTTTTGCAGAGTAATTTCTGAGAAAGAGGAGGATGGTTGGGATGTCCTATGATATGTTTCAACATGCAGGATAGTATTTGAAGAATGAGAGAAATAGACTCCAGATTGAAGAGCAGATTACCAGAATGGTATGAGACGGGTTGCGGGATTTAGGCAACATAGTCTCGTGAATCAAGGTCACTCGGGATGAGTGAGGGTTGAGTTTGCTATGAGATGAAGGAAGTTGCTATTATTCCTGAGGCAATTGAAGATGATTAAACGAAGATAAATTGATTAGCCATGGTTGAAATTGCACATTTGCGGCAGTGATCGGTTCCTTTGATGTTATTTAGTTATGCATGTGGGTTGTGCCGGTGTGTGCGGGGCATGTTTTCCGTCGTATCGGATTTCATGTGGGAGCATTTGAGTGCTATGTCCTGTCAGGTGTAGGCGGATACCGAAACAGTTATGGTGGTATAGACTACTACTTAAGGATTTGCATGATTGGGTGATAGTAGGAATTCACTCGTGTGTTGAGATGGTACTCTTGAATTGAGTAAAGTAAGAGATTTCTATGTGATAAAGTGTTCATCCTATTGGTGGTTCAGAAGTTATGATGGAATTCTTGCGCTACCTCATGTTGGTATGTTAGGTGCGGAAAGCAGTATGTAGCTGGGAGTAAGAATTGAGATTTGTGGTTGGGTGATGATAAAGATGTCATGAGCTCAGAAGAGTAAGGAAAGGTGATTTGAAATTTCAGTAGAAACTGGTGTTATCTTCAGTGTCGCCTGAGATTGAGATTCAGTGGAAGAGGCTTTGTACCCTGGTCATGGGTTCTTGATGTGTTTTGCGGCCTTAGTGTGATCGGTGCTATGGATGGGCGGACTTGTTGCCTTGTGTGTGGAAGGTCGTGGAAGCGTGACCGCGAAAAGATTGTATAAAGGGTGACATGTAGTCACTTCATGGATTGAAGATTTGGACTGAGTATAAAGAAGTGCAATATTGCGTAATTGAGAATTTACGCCTGGAGGGTGTTCGATTCAGTTGATTATGGATCATGGGGTGTTTGTCCCGGTGGTGATGGTTGTTCTCGTATATTATGAGAGAAAATGGGTTAATATGCACCTAGGTAAAATCTAACGGCTAAGTTTGGTGCGAGCGAGGTGGCTCGATGTTTGTGGATGGATTTAAATATGATTATGGGCTCCATATGAGCCATGCATGTTCCTTTCATTAGAGGCTTTTCATGCAAAGGCATTAGAACAACGGATGTTGTTCAATCTTCGTCAAATTCAGGTGTGATTATGATTGTGCCGTATGGGTTATGAAACGGCTTGATAATTTCCTATGTGTTGAGGTCCCGTGTAGTAGGGATGTTATGTGAGCAGGATAGCTTTTGAGATACAGAGTGTGTGTATATATATATATCGCACCTAGATGTGCTTGAGTTATGTAGCCTATGGCTTTATCAGTCTCCCCATGATGGTATTATGCACTTAGCCTGCTTGTGATCGATATTCAGTAATTTGTAATAGTGAGCAAATCAGCTCCGTGTATATATCTTCTTATGTAAAATTTTATCTGTGGATCGGGTGGCACGTCGTCACGGGTATTTTATTCGGATCGGGTTGCACGCCGCAACAGTGTGATGATGAGTAAGGTTCCTATATTTATTTTCTTGTGTTTTACTTCCTATTTTTTTTATAAGAATTCATATTAGTTGTGTGAGTTGAATAGTTCCTTCCTGAGTCGTTCCTTATTATCATGTTCGAGTTATGGTCTATTGGCGCAGTGTGGTATCATGTGAGGCTGTTAGTCATGTTTGGGGTGATTTGTTGTCTGAGATGTTCAAACTGGGAGAGACGAGATTTTCGGATCGGGAATCAGTGCGATAAGGTTATGTGAAGTGTATATTAAAGAACAAATACCCTTATTCAGGTTCATAATGAAATGATGATTCTAGTCAAGATGAGGTATTCAAGGATTTGTTAACTTTGCAGTCGAGTATGAATTTCTGCACATTTCCTTCGTTGTGGTGGTATCGTCAGCATTATAGCAGGATGTATGTATATATATCATGAGGTGTATTGGGAGCATTAGATTCGTGAAATTTGGCTATTAAGGGGGAGCGCCATTATAGTTAGATGATGAATCTTGCGGTGGATGATGCTGATTCAGCACGGGTATGCAGTCATGTTCTGGTATGTCATGTGGTAATTGATTCGGTGTTATATATTGGAACTAGGCCTAGTAGAGAAATTTCAGGTGTTTGAATGAATTCTGAGCTATTTATATGGATAAAAGAATAAATCTTCAGATGTGATTAAGCTAATGTACTCAACTGGGTTGTGGTAGTACGGGCAAGTGCTCAGGATGTTAAATAGTGATTTTAGATAACTCCAGAGCAGTTCTTAGCACATTCGAGGATGAACGTCGGTTTAAGTGGGGGAGAATGCAACGTCCTGACCGATCATTTTGAGCTCTAGCGTGTCGTTCGGAGGTTTGAAGACGTGAGCAGCTTTGTTTCAGGTATTATGACCCGTGGGCATGATCGGAATTGAATTTCAGGAAGTTTAGAATTGAGTTGGAAAGAAAATTCTCATTTCAGAAGCCTTAAGTTAGAGAAATCAACTAAGATTGGAATTTTGAGTAAACGACCTCCTAATCAAGATTTGAAGGTTCTTGTAGGTTCGTATGATGATTTTGGACTTGGGTGTATGTCCGGATCGGGTTTTGAATAAGCCGAGAGCGTTTTGATGCATACTGTGGAAGTTAGCATTTTAGAAGAATTTCATAGATTTGGGCTTGAAGTGCATTTCAGTGAGGTTTGTGTCTGTTTGGGATTCCGAGTCTGGGAATAGCTCCGTATGGTAATTCTGGAGTTGGGAGCCCGATCGGAAGTGAATTTGGATGTCCGTAGGTCATTTTGAAGCCATTTGGCTAAAGATAGAAATTTTAAGGTTTTTGAGAAATCCAACCGGAAGTGGAAGTTTTGATATCGAGATCGGAATGCGATTCCGAGAGTTGGAGCAAGTCTGTAATGTTGAATATGACTTGGAAACAAATTTTGAGGTCAATCGGGCGTGATTTGATATGTTTCGGCATCGGATGTAGAAGTTGGAAAATTCTAAGTTCATAAAGTTTGAAATTGGGTGCGATTCGTAGTTTTGATGTTGTTTGATGTGATTTGAGGCCTCGACCAAGTCCGCATTATGTTTTGGAATAGGTTGGTATAATTTGACGGGGTCCCGGGGGCCTCGGGTGGTTAACGGATCAATGGTTGAAGTTGAAGAAGGCTGAAGGACGCTATCATCTGGTGTAACTGCACCTGCGAGGCTTTGACCGCAGGTGAGGAGCCGCGGGTGCGGCTAAGGGCACCGCAGGTACGAGTTCTGGGCTGGACCTGAAGGGGCCGCAGGTGCTGAAGATTTGGTCGCACCTGCGAAAGCGTAGGTGCGAAGAAGGGACCGCAGAAGCGAGAAATGCTGGGTTAGTTAGAGCTGCACCTATGATGGAATTTCCGCAGGTGCGGAGCCGCAGGAGCGGATATTGGACCGCAGGTGCGAAGCGAGGCCTGGTCATAATGTCTTAAAGACGGGTTCTTGTCATTTCTCACCCATTTTTCATTTTTCATGGGAGATTTGGTGAGCATTTCAAGGGGGATTTTCGTGACGCATCAAGGTAAGTAAATTCCATCCGTTTGTTAGATAAATACAAGATTATATGCATGGATTAGGCATGCAGATTGGTAAGAATTTGGGAAATTTTTTAAGAAACCTAGAAAAATGTAAATTTTGAATTTATCCATGAATTTGAGTATGGAACATAGAGTAAATTGCATGATTGAACTAGTAGGACTATGGGTAGAATGTATCTTCGAGAATTTCGGATTTCCGGGCACGTGGGCCCACAGGCATTTTGGTCATTTCTCCGAGCGGGGTTGGAAAAGTATATAATCTGAATTTGTTGTGAGTATTAGGATGAATTTTCATTGCTTTGCCGTTATGTGGTAGTTTCGGAGCATTGTGCGTCCGTTGGAGTCATCAAAGGGGCTTGGAAGCCGGTATTGGAATTTCCGAGCGAGGTAAGTCTTCTTTCTAACTTTGTGAGGTGGAATCATCCCTCTAGGTGAATTAATTCAGTACATGTTATTATCATCGGGGGCTACGTATGCACGAGGTGACGGGCGTCCTTGCGTAGCTACTATGATTCCATGTCCGGGTAGTCTAGGACCCACTAGCATGCCTTACGTGTTATACCTGAATCTTGAATGTAATATTAAACTGCTAATATAATCGAAGATGTAATTGAATATCTAAAAGAAAACTAGAGTTCATCTTGTTAATCTTTTGAAAAGAGAATTTATCTCTCTGTGGATATTTGTGTACCTGGACTGGGTTGTATCGTGGAATATCATTAAACTTGACAAATGAGTTTCAAAAACAAATGATTTCAAAACCTATATTTCATGTTTCTTTTAATAAGGATTTTACCACTTGCCTGAGAAAAACTGTTTTCTTGATAAAATACGGATTTATTATGTGGATATGTGTAACTTTGGGTGCCTGAATCGCTTGAGTGATTCGCGAGCTGGAAGACCATGTATTTGTGTGTGTATTCATATGAGCACCTGAGTCGCAGGTATGATTCGCGAGTAGGTTAGCCGTATTATTTTAACCACGTCGCATGATCGATTCGCGAGCGGGGAAGATAGATGCATCTATGGTTCAAGTCGTTCGACCCTTCGGCAATGCACAATTTATTATTGTTTGTCCGTGCCGTTCGACCATCGACATTGTTGGCGCATGATATTTTCTACGTAGTTGCTATGATTTTGCTTGATTACTTGCCTGAAATACTAAATTATCAAGTGAAATGATAGATATTTAAAGTTATTAAAAAGATTTTGGAAGAAGTTGTTCCTTCTGGTCGATTCATTATTATTTGATTAAATCACCATGTTGATTAATTGTTAATATGACGAAGATATAAAGTGTTAAACGTGAACGGAGTTGAAAGATATTGAAATCCTATTTTATAAATTGTCTATGATAAATCATGCTTAGTGTCATACCTAAATATTCTAAGTTGATCGTTAGTAAGTGTCTAATTTGACCTCTCGTCACTACTTCTCTGAGGTTAGACGGGCGACTTACTGAGTACGCGTTGTTTTAGTACTCATGCTACACTTGATGTGCCTTTATTGCACAGGTACTCTCATAGAAATGTGAAGGATTCAAAGACTTAGGCGAGCTGCATCATCTGGAGGCGATCCGCATCTGACAGAGTCTCCTTCGTACTGTATTTATTTCATTTAAATTTCCTTGTCCAGTTGTATTTCGGACATGCTTGTAATGATTGTCGAATTCTTAGAAATTGCTCATGTACTTGTGACACCAGGTTCTGGGATATTTATTGGGATATAATTGCTTAAGTGTAATCTTTAAACCACTGTTTTTAATTAACAAACTTTTATTTGGTTAATATGAAATTTAGTGAAAGGAAATGTTTTCATAAATGTTTTAAGAACCGGAAAGTTGTTTCAATTAATTAATGAGTTGGCTTGCCTGACATGGACGTCCGACGCCATCATGACCTTAGGGATTTTGGGTCGTGACACTAATCAATATAACAACATGCATCTTTTGGCACAGGTACCAATTTAATCTTCTTTTTCATCCCATTTTTATTGCTAAACCTTGTCTTCATAATTTTAAATTTTAACCCTTTTTAGGCTAACTTTCATACCTTCTATGGTTTACAAAAGTTAATCTTGGACAAAGATTACCTTACTGCTAAACGGAATCAACTTGTTTACGAACAAAACCAACTTGTCGCGCACCTCCCGATTTGGAAGAAAAAGTTGCTCAAATGGGCGAGCTCGAAGTCCGATTGGAGTAATCCGAGCAACAGAAGGTGGCCTAGAGCCAGGAGGCCACTCAATTACATGAAGAGCATAAAGAGGCGAAGGCCAAGTGGACTGAACTGCAAGATGCTATAACTCCTATAGACGAATATGAGTCTACTTTCATGGAGGAAATCAAAAATCTAGAAGCAAGCTTACGTTCAGAAATCAAGGAGGCTATTGCTGCCGAGGAGAAGAGAGCCAAAATGGATGAAAGGTTCAAAAAGTTCATGCAATAGAACCTTGACTATGCGAGGAAAAATAGAGATATTAACCGAACCTATGCCTTTTTTAAGGTTGAAAACAAGCAACTAAGATCCAAAATTGAGAAGCTTCGATTTAATATCCAAGATCGAGAATACACCTTCATCCTTGAGAAAATTTATTAAATTTATTATATGAGGGGGAACACTTTGGAGGAAGCTAAAGAAGGTATTGAGAATATGGACGGTTGTATTTCTAAAGCCCTCAAGTTGGAGACGACTGCATTTAACAATATTCCTTCTCGGCCCACTGCTTCAAGATCTTCGAGTACAAGTTCAGAGTACTCTGGAGCCGAAAATGAATTCGAAGAATAAGGAAAATATGAAGGTACTGAATCAGTGATATAACTTCCTTCATCTGGAAAAGATGCAGAAGATAATTCTCTTCCTTCAGACTCTATCGGCAAAGCCAATTGATGTAATACATAACTATCTTGTAATTATTTTAATAAGTGGTATTTCAAGAAATAAAGACATTTGTTGATCAATTTATGTGAAATATGTTATTTTTACTTTTTTTTAAGTTCAGGAATTTCTAACATCCGATAACTTTTAATACCGGGCATTCAAACTTCTGGTATATACCCTTTGACTATGAGTGTTTCATAAGAGAGGACCCTTATTTTTACGATGCACTTGAATAGAATGTCTCCTGATTGTTCCCGCACAAGAATTTCAAGTTTAACTAACTTTCAAATGAAAATGAATTCAACTTATCATTTGGGCAAGAAACAACAAAACATAAGAATTTTGATTTATTCCTTCCATTCTTAAACGTACATTTACATAAATATTTATTTTTTAAATAAATAAAGCCGTCAATACATGTGCCTAACTTGTACAAAATATTTCTACGGGACTAATCATGCAGCCACCGGTCCTCATAGAATGTAATTCCCGGTTCTAACAGTCCACGGGCTCCTAGACACTTTTAGTGCTCTAATATACAATAGCCCCCCCCCCCCCCCCCCCCCCCAGTGTTCGGATGCTAAATATGAGAATTCGAACACTAGAGTTATTGCTATTGTTGATGATCCCTCCTCATAGTATGTTTTATGTTGCTTCCTCATTAGAAAACATGCTAGGAAAATCCAATAGGGACAAAAATTAGACAAAAGAAAAAAGAGTCCAACACATATTTTTAGCATCAACAAGAATCATCAACAATAATACCTTTTAAGGTGAGTCACGTTCTAATTGCTCGGTAACTCTACTCCATCTTTATTTTCCAGTTGATATGAACCTTTTACAGGTTATAACTGAAATTCTATAAGGTCTTTCCCATGTTGGTCCTAGCTTCCCGACATTAAGCTCGACTATTTTGAGTTACGTTCCTCAAAACCAAATCTTTTGCTTTAAAGCATCGAACATTTGCTCTGCGGTTGTAATATCTTTCCATCCTTTTCTTTTTTGCCACCATTCTCACATATGATAGATTTCGATGTTCTTCAAGAAACTCTATCTTTATTAACATTGCTTCACTATTTTCCTCCTTATTTGCCCGGGAATACTTTATAGTCGATTCCCTAATATCCATCAGAATCAAAGCTTCCGCTCTGTACACAAGTGAAAAGAGTATTTCTTTCGTGCTTGACTTCACCATTGTTCGATATGCCTCTAATACTCCCGATAGCTCATCTGGCCAATTACCTTTCGCATCCTTTAACTTTTTTTTGAGGTTTTGTATTATAACTTTGTTGGT
Organism: Nicotiana paniculata; assembly: GCA_005239505.1. Lineage (NCBI taxonomy): Eukaryota > Viridiplantae > Streptophyta > Magnoliopsida > Solanales > Solanaceae > Nicotiana > Nicotiana paniculata. The sequence continues at coordinate 68,574 of MDKI01057803.1, read as the reverse complement.
TGAATCCGCTTGTCCATTGGCACTTGGATGATATGGAGAAGATGTAATCCTTTTGATCTTCAACCCTCCAAAAACTGTGTATTTGGAACCTATAAATTGTGGCATATTGTCAAAAGCAACTTTTTTGGTACTCCAAATTGATAATTGATGTGATCCCATAAGGAATCAATCACTTCTCGCTCTAAATTTTTTTTCTAAACACCTGCTTCAACCAATTTAGTGAAATAGTCAGTTAAAATAAAACAAATTACATGCTCGTGCCCTTGAGATAAGGGACCAATTATGTCCATCCCCTATTTTATGAATAACCACGATGACACCACCGAAGGTAAAAAATGGTGGATTGATCCACTAAATGTGCATGACGCTGACACTTATTACATTTTTGTACAAATGACTTCGCTTCTTAATCCATCAGGGGCCAATAGTAGCCAGTCCTTATCCATTTCAGAACCAACGAGTATACACAAGAGTGATTTTCGTGCACTCCTTCATGAAGCTTCTCTCATCACATAGTTATCCTCCAATGTCCCAAAACACTGAGCCAATGGTATTTGAAAAGACCTTCTGTATAATTGACCGCCCGAGCAGATTTAGTCTGTAACGCCCAGGATGCTTTTGGATCTTCAGGCAATTTGACATGCCATAAATACTCTATAAGCTCATTTCTCCAATCCAAATTTAGTTTTGTTGAGTTGACTTTGCAATATCCATCCAAATCCAATACTAAATGCAACAGTTGAACGACTGCACCTAAATCAATTCCTTTCATTTTTGTGGATGACCCTAAATTGGCCAATGCTTCTTCCTCCATGTTTTCTTTCCTTGGAATATGTATAATCGACTATTCCCTGAAAAAGCAATACTTGAACCTTATTTAAGTACTATTTCATGCGCTCCTCCTTGGTGTCAAAAATTCCATATACCTGATTCACTACCAGATAGGAGTCACACTTTATTTTAATTATCTCGTAGCCTATTCCCCGATCTAAGTCAAGTCCTACAACCAAATCCTTGTACTCAGCTTCATTGTTAGTTAAAGGTACAACTCTAATGGCATGTCTCAGAGTTTCTCCCGAAGGAGTGATTGATACTATCGTAAGACCAGACCCTTTTATGTTGGAAGCTCATATGTAAATAAGGTCCAAATAGTGGAGAGAGATTCTGACACCATAGCTGCTTATTTAGTAGCTAAAGGCATATCATTCCCGGAGTAGAGTGAGCCACGAAGTCGGCCAAAACTTGTGACTTGATAGATGTCCGAGGTTTATATTCTATATCAAATTCACTAATTTCTACCACCAATTTAGCCAATCGACCTGACAATTCAGGTTTATGAAAGATGCTCCTGAAGGGAAAAGTCGTCACAACGACTATTGGGTGGCATTGCAAATGCCTCGAGCCGGCTAGTCAACCTCTGAACCTCTTTTACACTTGTCAACTAATCAGGGATATCTTCTATGGACTTAATCTTGTCAATATTTACTTTAATTCCTCGTTGTGAAACCATAAAGCCAAGAAACATCCCAAAACCAATTCCCAAAGAGCATTTTACAGGATTAAGCTTCATGTTATATTTTCTAAGAATATCAAGTGTCTCTTATAGATGAGCCACCTGGTCACCTGCATTAAGAGACTTAAGCAACATATCATCAATATCAACCTTTGTAGTTTTTACTAATTTGCAGTTCAAAAATTTTATTAACGAGCCTTTGATAAGTGGCTCTGGCACCCTTAAGCATGCAAGGCATCACTTTATAGCATTATGTGCCAAAATTTGTGATAAACACAATTTTTTTCTTGATCTTCTGGATGTATCCTTATTTTATTATACCAAAATACGCATAAAGTAAAATCATTAACTCACGCTCGGCCGTAGCATTAATCATTTGGTTAATGTTCTGCAACAGGAGAGAGTCCTCGAGGCACGACTTATATAAACTTTTATTATCTACACACATTGTAAATTTATTATTCTTTTTAGATTCAACCACTACGTTAGCAAACCAATCGGGATAATTTACCTCTCAAATTTGACCTATATTCAATAAACCGGTTACTTCTTCTTTGATAAACCTACTTCTGATCTCGTCTATCGGTCGTTTCTTGTTCCTTACCGGAAGGAAGTTAGGGTACAAACATAATTTGGGGACGGCCACTTCCAAATGAATACATGTCATATCACAGCGAGACCATGCAAAACAATCAATGTTAGTTTTAAGAAAATAAATAATTTTAGGTCTTAGTTTGGGACTCAACCCCGTTCCCAAATGGAACTTTAATTCTATGAACTCCGTAAACAAAGAAACTTGTTAGAGCTCCTCTGCGGTTGATTTTGTTGTGTTTTTTTCCTGCAGAACCTAGAAATACGTCGATACCTGATAAAAATATGATGACTCATCTTCCCCATTACCTTCAATCGGGATAAAAGAGTGCACCCGTCCCTGTAGTTACTATTTTCTTGTTCCTTCTGCTTTGCTATTGGACATGGTAACTGCATTCATTTCTCTCACATCAGGTTGATCTCCTCTAATATGTTTGATCGCCTCCAGTGTGGGGAACTTCAATAGTTGGTGGTAAGTCCATGGCACAACCTTCATTTCATGAATCCATGGCCTTCCCTGGATCACGTTGTATCCCAACTATCAAGCTACCCATTCGAACAAAGTAGTACACCTTCGACATGCATGGGTAGTAAAGTTTCCCTTCGGGTCGTTATACTTGTTAAGTTGAACCCAACAGAAGCTTTATTCTCACAACTATGATTCAGATTAAATTTGCTTGTTCCAGCACTCTCTATTTAATGATATTGGCTGAACTACCTAGATCAACCAACACACGTTTAATTTTAAAATCTAAAACATTAAGCAATATTACCAGAGCATTGTTGTGTGGTAAAAGAAGTCCATCAACATCTTGTTCTATGAAAGTGATTTCATCATCTTCTGATACTTCTCAGATTCTCTTGCCATGATTTACCGATATATTTGTCTTATTTTCTGCTGAAAATGTCACTCCATTTATTTCATCACCACCAAAGATCATGTTTATCGTTAGGTGAGTTGACCCTGAAACCTGTTTGGCTGGTTCAACAACATCTTGATTCCTCCCATACCTTTGGTTCGATTCACATTAATTCTCTAATGTGAACATTCTTCAATGATGCTACAACCTCTTCACGAAAGTGGATGCAGTACTTAGTTCCATGGACATGCGTCCCATGGAATTCACACCATACATTAGAATCTCTTTGACTAGGATCCGGTCAAATAGTTTTCGAAAATCTTGCCTCCTTAAGGTTTCTCATAGCTAAAACCAGTTGTACTAAGTTAATGTTAAAGCTGTTGTCGAATAACTGAGGGTATGCTAAATCCCAGGACCTTGATGGTTCCTTCTCTTGTAAAATCGTGCTTCTCCGACCATGATCTTCCTTTCTATTAGAAAAAGGTTTGTTTGATCACTGAAATCCTTTATTTCCACACCCATTAGCTCTTTCATACGGCTGAAAATGACTCCTGAAATACTTCTACTCTATGTCGAAATTCATTTTGAACTTCTCCTGATTCCAATCGCAATTGTGACCCTTTTATGACACCGGAGAACTCAGTTGATCATCTTCAATTCTAATTTTTGATTCATTGCAATTTTGTACATCGGCCCATGTGGTTTCCTGAAATTCTAATAGGCTTTTGTTCAATTTCTTCGAGGCATCGGAGCTCAATGAATTTAGACCTTTGGTCAACGTTTAATCTTCCCACTCATCCTATATAGCCAGCAACAACATCAACTTCTTCTGAAACCGTATCACGAACTCTTACAATAATTCAAACTCTAATTAAGCAATTCTGAATATGCTTGTCTTTCTATCTTGGACTTTTCTTGCCCCTGTATGGGCTTTAATAAAATAATCTACAAGCATTTTAAAAAAGTTAATCAAATTCTCATGTTAAAAAGAATACCAAGTTAAAGCACCCTTCTTTAGTGTTTCGCCAAATTTCTTCAACATGACAAACTCTATCTCATGCGAGGCCAAGTCATTTTCCTTTACAGTCGTAATGTAAGTTGATATGCTCTTGTGGATCTGAAGTCCCATCATACTTCGGGATATCGGGCATCTTAAATATTTTCCAAATTATGGGGTTGTGCTTGGTTTGAACGGCAACTGTGTATACTTCTTTGAATCTGGTCCCTTCAATACCGCTGGTGTTCTCGGGATTTGATCCATCCGAGCCTGGAATTCCTTATTATTTTGGTCTGTTCGCTCGTTCATTTCTCTCATAAATCTCATGATCTCGGTTTTGAAAGGATCATTCGCGTTATTGTTGTTCCTGGATCCATTACCAGCACCACCTGCCTCATTTTCATTAAAATGGAACTCCTCCCTTAGAGCGATGTTACTGATTCTTTGAACAATTTGATTTACAAGCATGATGTGAGGAACTCAAACTCCACCATTGGAAGTAGATGAAAGCTCGTTCTTCAATTCCGTCATCACCGGTCTTTTCTTGAGAGATGAATCTTAATTTTTCTTTGTTACTCCCTCAAAATTTGACCATTTCAACAACACGTTCATCGTCCATATCATCAGGAGTTGGACTTCTCACATGCCGAGAATATTGGTCTCCGCAAAGGAGAGTTGATTCATCCCCTTCATTGTGAGTTTTACTAGTTGAATCATCACACTGGAACACATCCTCATGCTCGAGTTGTTCACATTGTTTGCTGCCATATCTAAATTTTCTTTTACTAAGACAAAAGAGTCAAACAATTAGTAATAGATAAATGGATCAAAGTAATAACACAATTGTTTATGCCCCACGGTGGGCGACAAGCTGTTTACCCGTAAAATGAAAAAGGGCTAAAATACCCTTGTAGTATCACAAATGGTTTAGTATCGAGCTCCATCCACCTATTAGTCCAAAAATATATACAATGTTATCGTCTAGTTTAAAATCACCGCAGCTACTGACAGAAAATTTTTTGGTCCCCTTTTTAATGTGTTGGCAAAACATAATTGGGCCACGTGGCTTCCTGATCCGAATCGATTTTAACCTGTCCTATTTGTTAAACCCGACCCATCCATAAAAAAAGGAGCATCATTTTCTCAAACTTTAACCAAATTCTAAGAGAAACACGATAGGGTATGTCTACCTATTTCGGATTTTCACCACAAATCCAAACCAATACCAATTATCACGAAAAGTATTACCCCAACTAGAGATTTGGTGTTTGGGAAAGCCAGTGTGAAGAACTTAAAAAAATAGTTTGTTCTTATCTATTGACATCAATTTTGTGCAATGCTTGTGAATTTCTTTTTATTGAGATTGAGTTTTGTGGCATAAATCTGATTGTGAAGTCAGATTTTGAATTTGTATGTCATATGGAGATGAAACTTGACAAAACATTATATGTAAAACGCCATCGAAGGATTAAGCTCGAGCTGGAATTTTAAATTGGATTTCGAATGTGATTTTGAGCTTGAAAATGATTAATTGTTGATTGGAAACTAAAATATTACTTATTCGAGCTGAAAATCAAAGAAAGAAAATGAAATGGAGTAAGGTTGGGCAGTGATGTCGTCTGCTTGACAAAAATGGATTTCAACAGTGATATCTTCTTCTTGTGATGTTATTCCAGCAACTTTTCTATCATCGGAGCAATCAATTTCTGGCCGATAGCTTTCGAGAAGAGCTTTAAAAGTTAGGGCGGATCTTAATTTGGGGCGAGTTAAAATCGATTCGGACCAGGAAGCAACATAGCCAATTACGTTTTTCCAACACATTAAAAAGGGGACCACAAAAATTTACGTTGCTCCCAGGGGTGATTTTAAACTAGAAGATAACGTTGTATACACTTTTGGACCAATAGGTTGACGGAGCTCGATACTAAACCATTTGTGATACAACAGGGGTATTTTTAGCCCTTTTCCGCCCGTAAAATGGTACAATTGAAAATAGTGATTTATAGACACGTGAATTAGTTTGATCCAAGAATATAAAATAATCAAGAGCAATAATAAGTTAATGAAAATAAGAAAAAAGGAAACAAGCCTGATTGTGGGTTGAACTTCTCCGAGAGCAATGACAATAACAAAATGAAGAACAAAGTAAAGAATATTCTTTGAAATAAGAGCTTGTTTTGCCTTTTTGTATAAAGAATGTTTATGTCCTACGAGGAATATGAATTCTTCTATTTATAGCTTAATTCAGAAAGACAAGATCCCCTAATTTAACTCTCCTTTAATATGAATAAAACCTCTCTTAATGGCTGAATAACAATTGAGAATTAACGAAAAGATTCTTTGAAAAAATCACTAATTGAATGATGTATTTCCCAACTGATGTCTTCCTTTCAAATATTTGTCCTCGATGTTGTTGTCCTCGCACCTTACCCATCACTGGTCACATGTTCATAACAGGTGTCAGCTCTTTGCTGACTCATATCATACTTGTCTTTACTTTCATGTGTCAACTCGTCAAGACTTCACTTGTCGTTAACCATTTTTACCCTATACACTTAGCTAATAAATATTTATGATCTAATTGCATATCTAATGTCACGACCCAAACCGAAGGGCCACGATAGACACCAGGTACTTTACTCAACCGAGTACCATGGTAACATATCTTTCTTATCGTATTATCATGGATAAATGGGCCAAAAGTATCGTCATGAGATAACAAGAATAAAACTTAATGGAATACTAGACATAGGACAACCCAACATGATATAGAAGCTTATACATGTGACATACGACCCTATTAGGCTGACATGATAATTTGTAAGCTGAAAATATAGGCCGACAAGGCCACACAAGTATCCATATACCTGACATTTGTCTACAAGCCTCTAAGGGTACATAAACGTCATAAAGGCCGGGACAAGGCCTCGTCGTACCAGTCAATACATGTCCAAATCATACTGACCAAATAGGCAACTCCGGAGCAAGTGGAGTGCACTAACAACTTCTATTGAGCTGATAACCTACTAGGAGGACTATCAACCTGTCGATCGGGACCTGCGTGCATGAAATGCAGAATCCTCAGGCAAAAGGGACGTCAGTAAAAATAAACTACTGAGTATGTAAGGCATGAAAGTAGTATATAAAGACATGAAAGAAACATGGAGTAAAGAACTCAATCTATAAGTCCGAATAGCTTTGTTAATCATGAAACATTTATAATCTCATGCATATGCGTATAAATGTCATATCATGCATAGGTATATGTGTACATAATATCATCAAGCCTATGAGGGCATTCCATCATATCATCTCGGCCTTTGTGAGCAAAATCATCAATGTATACCAGCTGATCAACTTGTTGTCACGACCCCAAATCCTAAGCCGGTCGTGATGGCGCCTATCATGGAACTAGGCTAGCCAACCATTTCAGATTATCAATATATCCCATAATTTCTCCAAAATTCAGCAGATTTTAAAAATATCAGAAAGAGATAAAATAAATGCACACATCCCCAAAATATGGAGTCAACTGTAATGAGCATCTATGACTGAAAATACAATGTACAACAGTGACTTGCCACAACAAAAGTTTGAGGTACAAAAGACCAAAAGAAACTATAACGACCCGGTCGGTCGGTTTGAGAGTTAGCACTCTCGATCCCCTAATAACTGCTTCCTCCATGTCTATTTGTGTTATTGGAACTTGTCAGAGCGTTGAGTGGTGAAATTCGGAGTGATTTTGGACACATAGTCCTTTAATGTGAATTTTAGCTTTAGAAATCGGACCGTATCTAGAACTGTGTGAAGAAGAATCTAGAATATAATTTCATTGAATCCCTTAGCTCTGTTGGGTGATTTCTTCATTAGGAGCGAGTTCGGAATGTGTTTTTGAGGTCGGTTGTAAATTTAGGCTTGAATTGGCGAAAGTTAGAATTTCGGCGATTTCGACCGATAGGTGAAATTTTGATATAAGACTAGGAATGGAATTTCGAAAGCGACAACAGTTCCGTAATGACATTTTTTGACCTGTGTGAAAATTTTGAGGTCATTCGGACGAGTTTAGACATGATTCGACATCGGATGTGGATTTTAGAAATTTCATAAGTTCTTAGGCTTGAATATATGCATACTTAATGATTTTTATGTTATGAGACGTGTTTTTAAGGCTCGACTAAGTTTGAAAGAGGTATTAGGGTTGATTGGTAGTTTTGTTTGAGGTCCCCGGGGCCTCAGGTGTGTTTCAGGTGTTCAAACAGGCATATTTTTGGCCTAGTCTTCAGCTATTTTTCTAGTTTTTAGAGTATGAGGTAATTATTCAGTGCGATCGCGTGTTTTGGGTCGTGATAGCGTAGAACAAGTTTGGGCCCAGATAGTTTTTGGTCAGTGCGATCGCAGCAGGGGGGGGGGTCGCGACCGCATAAGGTTATTGGGCCGGGCAGGGGGAGTCTTGCTCTGTGCGTTCGCGTGAGCCTAGCTGCAAATGCATAGGGTCCCGTCCGGTATGCTCCGCGATCGCAAGTGGTGTTGTGCGACTGCACATTTTCCAGTTTAAGGTTTGTGAGGCTTACTCTATGCAATCGCATTCGTATGTCCGCGATTGCACTTCACAACTTAGGCCTGGGCAGAATATTAAAACCCATTTCGAGGGTTTAAGCCTATTTTTACCATTTTCGAATTTTGGAGCTCGTGAAGGGCGATTTTTGAAGAATTTTGCACCTGGGTAAGTGATTTCTAACCTACTTAGATCAATTTCCATGATTCCTAACTAAAATCTAGTCCTTAGAATTCGAATTTGGGTGGAAGATTTGGGAAAAATTTGATAAACTTCATAGACCAAATTATTGAGTTTTGATTGGGTTTTTGACCTCAGATTTGAGATATTTTCATATGTATAGACTCGTGAGTAAATGGGTGTCCGGAAATAAAAATATATAATTTTTTACCCGATTCCGAGACGTGGGCCAGGGGGACATTTTGGGCGAATTTCCTAATTTCGCGTTTTAGCTTGGAATTAATTAGCTATTTTGATTCCTTAAAGTGTTATTTACATTATGCAATCGAATTTTATTAGATTTGGGCCAACTAGAGCTGGATACTCTGGGAATGAGCGTGGTATTAAGTTGATTAGCGTTGTCAAGGTAAGTGGCTTGCCTAACTCTGTGTTGGTGACTTCCCCCTTAGGCATTTTTTTATACTGATTTTATTATGTGGACGCCGTGTACGTGAGGTGACGAGTGCGTACACGGGTCATAGTTGCTAAATTTCACTTTTTCCTTCCATGGCATCACTCATTTTCGTTCCTTTATTACTATTCCATGTCTTAACTGAGTAGTTAGCTTAAGAATAAGCATGCCCGCCTATCCTTACTTGATTTCCTCTTAATTGCTACTAGTTGCACCACGCTTAGGTAGTTTTATTGTATTCTTGCCTGTTGATATTCCTGAACTGTTTAATTAAGACGTATCCAACATACTTCTGCATTGCATATTTAAATTGGGACTACGGACCGAGATCCGGGAGCTTTCCTTCTATACCGCATTGCATATTAAATTGGGACTACGAATTGAGATCCGGGAGCTTTTCCCCTGTACTGCATTGCATATTTAAATTGGGACTACAGATTGAGATCCGTGAGATTTCCCCTTGTACTGCATAACATATTTAAATTGGGACTACGGACTAAGATCCGGGAGCTTTCCCCTTGTACTACATTGCATGTTTACTGTTGGGATATATGTTGTGCAGAGCCACTGACTCTTTTCCTGTTATTAATTCTTTCCGTTCCATTAATTTTGTTTATCAATACTTATCTATATTTCACTGTTTAGATATATAACTGTCTTGTTTTAAAATTCAGTAGGGCCTCAACCTGACCTCGTCACTACTTGACTATGTTTAGGCTTGGCACTTACTGAGTACCGAATGTGGAGTACTCACACCCTTCCTGCGCATGTTTTACCCCATGTGCAGATCCAGGTACCAGTGCACCGTACAGTGGCTAGGCGTATCTCAGTAGCTGTTTAGGAGACCACGAGGTAATTATGCCGCGTCCGCATGATCTCACGAGTCTCCTTCCCACTCCAGTATAGTTATAGAAGATATATATATATAGATACATTTTCCTTACTCCGTTGAGTTACTGTAGTTCAGAGTGTCTAACTTTGTGATGTTCCAGTTGTAGGAAAGTAAAATTTGTAAAAGTCGAGTGGCTAAATTTTATAGTATTGCTTCTTCTTTACTGTTTCTATTATTGCTTTATCTTATTTTCTGCAAAATTTAGGCTTACCTAGTCGTAGAGACTAGGTGCCATCACGAGACTGTTCAGAGGGTAACTCGGGTCGTGACAAGTTGGTATCAGAGCATCTAGGTGAATAGGAGTCACAAGCCAATTTATTAGAGTCTCGCGGATCGGTGAGTTGACGTCTGTATCTATCTTCGAGAGGCTATGTAACTATTAAGAACAATCAAATTCTCTGGAATTCCTTATCATGCTAGTTATTGTCATCAAATTCTTAAACTCTATTCTATTTTTGCTTATAGATGGTTCGTACCCGTACCGGACGTACTGATAACCAGGAACCCGAGCCCCCAATCAGAGCCACCAGAGGCAGGGGCCGGGGTAGAGGACGAGCGCCGACTAGAGCAGAGGCAGAGGATCCCCCAGCAGCCACAGTTCGAGGGGCGCATGAGGTCCCTACTATTACCCCAGCCCTCCAGGAGATATTGGCTCAGTTCTTGAGTGCCTTCAGTACTCATTCTCAGACGGGACTACTTCTGGTAGCTCCAGCTACATCCTAGGCCGGGGAGGGACACAGACTCCCGCAACCCGTACTCCTGAGCAGAGGGTCAATATTGGGCAGGTTCCAGAGTATATTCCTATGCCCCTAGCATCTCCAGCAGAGCATGAGGCTAGGGTTTCCGTTTCTGAGGTAGAGCAGCTCTGACTTGAGAGGTACAAGAAGTACCACCCACCTGAGTTCAGCGGATTAGCTTCATATTAAACCCTGGGTTTTCTTGAGGAGTTTCAACACATTCTCTGCACTATGGGTATTGTGGAGACAAGTGGGGTTTCTTTCACCGCTTTCCAGCTGAGAGGAGCAGCCTATCAGCGGTGGCGTGCTTTTGAGCTAAGTAGTCCGGACGAGGCAGCGTCACTTACTTAGGCTCAGTTCTCCGAGATGTTCTTACTTGAGTTTGTCCCTTAGATCCTCAGGGATGCTTGGCGTGCGAAGTTTGAGCAGCTACGCCAGGGTACCATGATTGTGTCAGAGTATGCAGTCCATTACAGCGATTTGGCTCATCATGTACAAGCTTTGGTTTTCATTGTCAGAGAGAGGGTTCGACGCTTTATTGAGGGACTCCACCCCAGTATTTGGACTAGCATGGCCAGAGAGCTGGAGATAGATATCACTTACCAGCAGGACGTGAGTATTTCCTGGAGGATTGAGTGTATGTTAGCCCGGGATAGGGAGGAGAGAGAGGCCAAGAGGTCTCGAGAGACTGGTGACTTTTCAGGAGTTCGTGCACCAGCAGCACGCTATGGTAGGGGTTTTGTGAGTCGCCCCATTCATTCAACCCTTCCAGCAGCCAGTGGTATTCCAACTCCTCCTAGACTTCAGGAGCCTTATTATGCACCAGTAGTATCTCATGTGCCTCTTGCTCGAGGTGCCATCACTAGCCAGACCAGCAGGCCAGTTCAGAGTCAGCAGCAGCAGCCACGTCCTTTTAAGGGTTGTTTTGGGTGTGGTGACCCTCGTCATATGATCAGAGATTTCCCTAGAGCTAGGAGGGGTGCACCACCTCAGACTTATCAGGTTCCACGTCTTCCACCGGGTCCTCTAGCAATTCTCCCAGCCCCAGCTGCTACCCCACCTTCTTAGACAGCTCGAGGTGGATGTCGGGGAGGTCGAGGTTGCCCTAGAGGGGGAGGTCAGGCCAGATATTATGCTCTTCCCACCCATTCAGAAGCCGTTGCTTCAGATTCGGTCATCACAGGTATTGTCCTTATTTGTCATAGGGATGCATCCGTGTTATTTGATCCAGGTTCTACGTACTCATATGTATCTTCTCATTTTTGTTCACATTTGGGGATATCTTGGGATTCTTTGAGTTCCCCCATACATGTTTCTACTACTGTGGGAGATTCTCTCGTTGTGGACCGCGTATATCAATCGTGCTTGATTTTTATTAGTGGTTTCGAGACCAGGGTTGACTTACTATTACTCAGTATGGTAGATTTCTTGATTTTCACGCCAAGACCGTGACATTGACTATGCCAGGACTACCGAGGTTAGAGTGGAGAGGCTCCTTAGAGTATACTCCCCGTCGAGTCATTTCTTTTCTTCATGCTCAGCAGATGGTTGAAAAGGGATGTGATGCATATCTGGCTTATGTGAGAGATGTTAGTGCTGAGACCCTACAGTTGAGTCAGTCCCCATTGTCAGGGATTATCTTGATGTTTTTCCAGCTGATCTTCAGAGTATGTCGCCCGACAGAGATATTGATTTCGGCATTGACTTGTTACCTGGCACTCAGCCCATTTCTATTCCTCCTTATCGCATGGATCCTTTTGAGTTTAAGGAGTTGAAGGAGTTTCTTGACAAAGGTTTCATCAGGCCTAGTGTATCACCTTGGGGTGCTCCGATGTTATTTGTGAAGAAAAAGGATGGTTCGATGCGTTTGTGTATTGACTACCGGCAGTTGAATAAGGTGACAGTGAAGAACAGGTACCCATTGCCCTGCATTGATGATTTATTTGACCAGTTACAGGGTGCTAGGGTGTTCTCCAAGATTGATCTGCATTCGGGTTATTATCAGTTGAAGATTCATGAGCCAGATATCCCGAAGACTGCCTTCAAGACTAGATATGGCCACTATGTGTTCCTTGTTATGTCATTTGGGCTGACCAATGCCCCAGCAGCCTTTATGCACTTGATGCACAGCGTATTTCGACCTTATCTTGATACTTTCGTCACCGTGTTCATTGATGACATTCTGGTATATTCTCGGTCCTAGGAGGACCATGAGCAGCACTTGAGGACCGTGCTTCAGATATTGAGGGAGAAGAAGTTGTATGCCAAATTTTCTAAGTGTGAATTTTGGCTTTATTCTGTGGCATTCCTAGGCCATGTGGTGTCTTCGGATGGGATCAAGGTAGATCCGAAGAAGGTGGAGGTGGTGTAGAGTTGGCCCAGATCGTCTTTAGCTACTGAGATCCGGAGTTTCCTCTGTTTGGCTGGGTATTCTCGCCATTTTGTGGAGGGATTTTCATCCTTTGCAGCACCCATGACCAGACTGACCCAGAAGGGTGCCCCTTTTATATGGACTGAGGAGTGTGAGTAGAGCTTTTAGAAGCTCAAGACAGCCCTGACTACAGCTCCTGTGTTGGTATTGCCTACCGGTTCCGGGTCCTATACAGTCTATTGTGATGCTTCGAGGATTGGCCTAGGATCGTTGTTGATGCAGGACGGTAGGATGAGTGCCTACGCGTCCAGACAGTTGAAGGTGCATAAGAAAAACTACCATGTTCATGATCTCGAGTTGGCAGCGATTGTTCACGCCCTGAAGATATGGCGTCATTATTTATATGGCGTTCCCTGTGAGATATTCACGGATCACCGGAGTTTGCAGCACATATTCAGGCAGAAGGATCTCAATTTGCACCAGCGTAGGTGGTTGTAGTTACTCAAGGATTTTGACATCACTATACTATACCACCCGAGGAAGGACAATGTGGTGGCCGACGCCTTGAGTCGCCGGGCGGAATGTTTGGGGAGGTTTGCATATCTTCATGCAGCTGAGAGGCCTCTAGCCTTGGATGTTCAGTCCTTAGCCAGTCAGTTCGTGAGACTGGATCTTTCTAAGCCTCGCTGGGTATTTTCTTGTGTTGTTGCTTGATCTTCTCTTTATGACCGCATTCGGGAGCACCAGTATGACGCTCCCAACCTTCTGGCTCTCCAAAATAGGGCTCGACAAGGTGATGCCAGGGATGTGACCATAGGTGATGAAAGTGTGATGAGGATGCAGGGCCATATTTGTGTGCCCAATGTGGATGGGTTTTGGGAGTTGACTCTTGAGGACTGATGGTCAGTCGGAGTGGACAGTTCAGATATTGGAGGTCATGCCCAGGGCATGTGTGATTGACTTCGGATGTCAGTGGGACCAGTTCTTGCCTTTGGCCGAGTTTGCTTACAATAATAGTTATCAGTCCAGCATTGAGATGGATCCATTCGAGGCTTTGTATGGTTAGCGATGCCGTTCTCCTATCGGGTGGTTTGATCCTGGCGAAGCTAAGTTATATGGTACCGACCTGGTGAAGGATGCCTTGGAGAAGCTGAGGTTGATTCAGGAGAGGCACCGCACAGCCCAGTCCATACAGAAAAGTTACGCGGATCAGAAGGCACGTGATGTATAATTTGTAGAGGGAGATAAGGTCTTGTTGAAAGTCTTGTCGATGAAGGGTATTATGAGGTTCGGGATGAAGGGAAAGCTGAGCCCAAGGTTCATTGGCCCTTTTGAGGTTTTGCAACGGGTTGGGGAGGTTGCTTATGAGTTGGCATTGCCTCCCCACTTAGCAGAAGTTCATCTGGTATTCCACGTTTCTATGCTCCAGAAGTATCACGGTGATCCGACTCATGTTTTGGATTTCAACTCAGTCTAGTTGGACAAGGTTCTATCATATATTGAGGAGCCTGTGGCTATATTGGACAGGCAGGTCAGAAAGCTCAGATCGAAGAATATTGCCTCAGTCAAGGTTCAGTGGAGGGGTCATCCGATTGAGGAGGTGACTTGGGAGACCAAGCAGGATATGCGGAGTCAGTACCCTCATCTTTTCACAGCTTCAGGGATGTTTCTATACTCGTTCGAGGACGAACGATTTTCTTAAGAGGGGGAGAATGTAACGACCCGGTCGGTCATTTTGAGAGTTTTCTCCCCGATCCCTTAATAACTGTTTCTCCCATGTCTATTTGTGTTATTTGAACTTGTCGGAGCGTTGAGTGGTAAACTTCGGAGTGATTTTTGGACACATAGTCCTCTAATGTGAATTCTAGCTTTAGAAATTGGACCGTAGCTAGAACTGTGTGAAGATGAATCCGGAATGGAATTTTGTCGACTCCGTTATCTCCGTTGGCTGATTTCGGGGATAGGAGCGAGGTTGAAATGTGTTTTCGAGGTCGGTTGTAGATTTAGGCTTGAATTATAGAAAGTTACAATTTTGGCGATTTCAGAAATCTTGATATCGGACTCTGAATGAAATTCTGAAAGCGGCGGCAGGTCCGTAATGCCATTTTTGACCTGTGTGCAAAATTTGAGGTCATTCGGACGAGCTTAGACGTATTTTTAAGGCTCGACCAAGTTTGAATTAGGTATTAGGGTTGATTGATAGTTTTGCTCTATGTGTTCGTGTGTCCCTAGCTGCGAACACATAGGTTCCAGCTCGGTGTGCTCCGCGATCGCAAGCTTTTGTGCGACCGCACAGTGCCCATTTTAAGGGGTGAGGCTTACTTTATGCGATCGCGTCCGTATGTCCGGGATCGCACTTCACAACTTAGGACTGGGTAGAATATTAAAACCCATTTCCAAGGTTTAAGCTTATTTTCACTATTTTTGAAATTTGGAGCTCGGGAAGGGCCATTTTTGAAGACTTTTGCACCTGGGTAACTTGGGTAAGTGATTTCTAACCTACTTAGATCAATTTCCATGATTCCTAACTTAAATCTGGTCCTTAGAATTCGAATTTGGGTGGATGATTTGGGAAAAATTTGATAAACTTCATAGACCAAAGTATTGAGTTTTGATTGGGGTTTTGACCTCTGATTTGAGAGATTTTCATATGTTTAGACTCGTGAGGTTATGGGTGTCCGGAAAAAAAAAATATTTTTAACTGATTCCGAGGCGTGGGCCCGGGGGACTTTTTGGGAGAATTTCCTTATTTCGCGTATTAGCATTGAATTAATTAGCTATTTTGATTCCTTAAAGTGTTATTTACATTATGCAATCAAATTTTATTAGATTTAGGCCACCCGGAATCGGATACTCATCACAAGAGCCTGGTATTAAGTTGATTAGCGCAATCAAGGTAAGTGGTTTTCCTAACTCTGTGTTGGGGACTTCCCCCTTAGGCATTTTTTTATACTCATTTTATTACGTGGACGTCGTGGACGTGAGGTGACGAGTGCGTACACGGGTCATAGTTTCTAAATTTCACTTTTTCCTTCCATGGCATCACTCATTTTCATTCCTTTATTACCGTTCCCTGTCTTAACTGAGTAGTTAGCTTAAGAATAAGCATGCCGACCTGTCCTTACTTGATTTCCTCTTAATTCCTACTAGTTATGTTGTATCCGACATACTTCTGCATTACATATTTAAATTGGGACAACGGACCGAGATCCGGGAGCTTCCCCCTGCATCGCATTGCATTTTTAAATTGGGACTACGGACTGAGATCCAGGAGCTTTCCCCCTGGTACTGCATTGCATAATTAAATTGGGACTACGGACTGAGATCCAGGAGCTTTCCCCCTGTACTGCAGAGCATATTTAAATTGGGACTATGGACTGAAATTTGGGAGCTTCCCCCTTGTACTGCATTGCATGTCTACTGTTGGATTATATGCTCTGCTGAGCCGATGACTCTCTTTCTGTTATTAATTCTTTCAGTTCCATTAATTTTGTTTATCAATGCTTATCTATATTTCACTGTTTAGATTTATAAATGTCTTGTTTTAAAACTCAGTAAGGCCTCAACCTGACCTCGTCACTACTTGACTAGGGTTAGGCTTGACACTTACTGAGTACCGAATGTGGAGTACTCACATCCTTCCTGCGCATGTTTTCCCCCATGTGCAGATCCAGGTACCAGTGCACCGTACAGTGGCTAGGCGTATCTCAGCAGTTGTTTAGGAGACCGCGAGGTAATTCTGCCGTGTCCGCAGGATCTCACGAGTCTCTTTCCTACTCCAGTATAGTAATAGAAGATATATATATATATATCTACACATACATTTTCCTTACTCCTTTGTATAGAGCTACAGTAGTTCAGAGTTTGTGACTTTGTGATGTTCCGGGTTTTCGGAAAGTAAAAGTTGTAAATTTCAAGCGGCTAAATTTTACAGTATTGCTTCTTCTTTACTGTTTCTATTATTGCTTTGTCTTATTTTCCGCAAATTTCAGTCTTACCTAGTCGTAGAGACTAGGTGCCGTCACGAGACCGTTCAGAGGGTAACTCAGGTCGTGACAGAAACTATAATCTGAGGGAAGGAAAGGAGGTGAGCTGGACGCTGAGCAGCTAACTCAATCCTCGAACAACTCCAAGCTCGTCCGAAAATCAACTAGAGAGATGGTCCGGTACCTGGATCTGCCCACAGAGGTGCAGAGAGTAACGTGATTACGCCAACTCAGTAAGTAATCAATGTAACTAAAAACTTGACTGTAGTGACGAGCATTTAAATCAAGTAAATCCATATAATGAATAACGGGAGAAATGAATAAATCAAGTCAGAAATCTACAATTCCGAATGTTTCATAAAATCTCCGATTTCCATTTAAAAATCTCGTAAAAACTTTTATCCTGTTATAAAATAATGACTTTATAGTAAATAAATCGAAGACAAGTAGAGAGAGAGAGAGAGAGAGATTGATGTCTTATTCAATTTTCAAACTGATGAACATAATAAAATGAAATATCCTATATTTATAGAAGACAGGAAGTTGTTGTGTAAGCTGCTACTGTAAAGTGTCGTGTAAGTTGCTACGCAAGTTGTTGTGTAAGCTGCTATTGCAAGCTGCTGTGTAAACTGCTACGCAAGTTGCTGTGTAAGCTGCTTGTAAGTTGCTACTGCAAGCTGATGTGTAACCTGCTTGTAAGTTGCTTGTAAGTTGCTACTGCACTAGATATAGATAATCTTCTAGCGGGGGTAATATTTATTCATAACGGAGTACCGAAATGATAAGCTTCTTCAGGAGCTTATTTCCAATATAGTACCAAATAGATAAATATATTTACGGCGAAGTACCATATGGATAACCTTCTTGAGGAAGCTTATGAACATCCATAATATAATATATATTTATAATATTCCCCCTTGGATGTTCATTAAAAGATAATGTGCCTCATTAAAACCTTACTAAGAAAAACCCCGTGGGAAAAATTCTAGTGAAGAAAAAAGAGTACAAATATTTAGTAATACGCATTGCGAGGTTCCTCATTAAAAACCATATAAGGAAAACCCTGTGGGGAAAACCTTAGTAAGGAAAAAAGAGTGCATCGCGTATTTTACTTCCCCTGATGAAAACCTTGTTTCAAATATTTGAGTCTACGCATTCCAATTGTATACCATCTTCTCAAAAGTTAAATTTGTAGAGAATATTATCCACCACTATTTCCGATCGATTAATCTCATCAAACCAAGAAGTTGTTGCAAGTCATTTCATTGAGTTTCTTGCAACCTGTCTGCATCAACTGCTTATAGATAACCTTCAATGGAGTACTAGATGGATAATCTTCTTCAGGAAGATTATCTACAACAGAATAATAAATGGACATCCACAATAATATTTTCATAATACTCCCCCTTGGATGTTCATTATTATATGACTCGTTAAAACCTTACTAGGAAAAAACCCCGTGGGAAAAATCCTAGTCAAGAAAAAAGAGCACACTAATAATATACATTGAAAGCTTCCTCATTGAAAGCTGCCTCATTAAAAACCTTACCAGGAAAAGCCTAGTGGGAAAAAAACTGAGCGAGGAAAAAAGAGTACATTCCATACTTTACTCCTCTTGATAAAGACTCTATGTAGGAGAAGAGCCATATCTTGCTAGAAAATTAGCATAAAATGATGTGTCAGGCCTTGTAGCATTAGCAAGATACATTAGTGCACTAATTGCACTGAGATAGGGTACTTCTGGACCAAGGAGTTCCTCATCCTCTTCTGGAGGTCGGAACAAATACTTATTTACTTCAAGTGATCGAACAACCATTGGTGTACTTAATGGGTGCGCTTTGTCCATGTAAAAGTGTTTTAAGACCTTTTTTTGTGTAGGCAAAAAGTTGGATAAAGATCCTGTCTGCTAAATGTTCAATTTGCAGACCAAGGCAAAGTTTTGTCTTTCCTACATCTTTCATCTCAAATTATTTGTCAAGAGAAGAGCTCCAACAAGATTTATGTCATCAAAATAAACAACAAGTATAACAAATCCTGATGACATTTTCAAATAAAAAATACGTAGACAAATAACATCATTTACGTAACCTTCTTTCAGCAAATATTCACTGATGCGATTATGTCACATGCGCCCAGACTGATTTAAATCGTACAAAAACCTTTGTAATCTGATTGAATACATTTCTCGAGACTTTGAAATATATGCTTCAGGCATTTTAAATCCTTCAGGGATCTTCATATAGAATTAATCAAATGATTCATATAGGTTATGACTTACATTTAAATGGCATGACATCTTCAGGTGTCTAGACTACAAGTCAGATCCTTATAATATTTACAATATTATGCACTACATTGTATCAAACATATCATCGACGATCATTTCATATCCGTTCCTAAACGACATAACTTGTTGAGATCTCATCACTTTCTTTATTTCAGGTACCTGAACTTCTTCTGGAGTTTCATGAAATGTTATGTCGTGGGCTCTTCTAGAGCTCATTTACTACTTATTATGGTCATCTTGATCATTTGCTCATATCCTTTTCAAGTATTGTTACCTTTGGAACCGATTGGTCTACCACGCTTCATGCATACAATAAACTCCATCCTTCAGGGACTTTAATTTTAATAGGAGCATTCGCAGCTGAAATATGATATTTAATTTTGGATCATCAAATGCTTCTGGCATTTGACTTGAATTATCTTCTGAGTGGGGATCATGCTAATGATAATTCGATTCATAGAGCACATTTTTCAGTTGTTTATTCTATTCCATCACCGAAATGTTAGAAAAACTAATATATATCGCCAATATTCTTTGGGAAATATATCTTTGTGCATTGTGGTAGAGAAATTAATCATATACCACACATCAAAAGATAGTAGTAAAAATATTAGGTTTCTGATCCTAAACCAATTGTGAGGAGAGGACTTATCATATATTATTGGTCTGATGCATACGAGTGCTGCTATATGCAATTTAGAAAATCTTAGACCAACACATGAGGCTTTGTTCTCATAAGCGATAGTTTAGCCTTTAATAGGAGGTATTTAATGCTAAACAAGCTTGGATATAAAGCATCATCATCAAGATCAACTATCTTGATTTCATAATCTGAAATTTATGTTCTTAATTGATAAAAGCAATTTCAAATGCCAAACTGCAGGTTGACAATAATCGCACATGTAACCATCTCATATATGCATCTATAAGTGGTTCGTACGATAGTTTAATGGGCCCATATTCACCTTTTATATATTTCAGATTAGGGTCTTAGTCCCAACTTTAGCTGGTATAATCAATTTATTATGAGAACAAGCAACACAAGAGAATTCTTGAAGAATCTTCTAGTTCTTCAGTATATGCTTATCTGAATTCTCAAATAGCTCATCTAAAAATGGCAAATGGAAACTTCAGGTTTATCATGGCATGTGCTATCTCTTAGTAAACTTCTGGTTTACTATAGCATAAACTTTTGCATTAGTAAACTTCTGATTTACTGTGGTACTTTTGTATTAGCAAATTTCTTATTTGGTGTAGCTAATTTGCCTCAGTAAAACTTCTGGTTTACTGTGACTGCTTTTGCATTAGTAAACTTCTGGTTTACTGTGATACATGATGTAGTACAAATTAAAGAATAAGGCGTGTAACTTCGCACATACATATTATTTTACCCCCTATGATTGAGGAAACATGAAGATTTTCAATCTTCCAATCATTTGTAGTCTCAATATGATAGTCATTTGTATTAGTAAACTTCAGGTTTACTGCAACATTAGTGGCATGTGTCTTCTTGACAAGCAATTAGCTCTTCAGTAGTTTTTGATAAATTTTGTACTATCAAATATCGCTCAGACACTTCTGGTGTCCTGAGAAAAAAATCATAACAAAATGATCATTTATTATCCACAATCTAATATTTACCGGACACTATTGGTGGCATGTGTCTTCTTGACAAACAATTAGCTCTTCAGTAGTTTTTGATAAATTTTGTACTATCAAATATCGCTCAGACACTTCTGGTGTCCTGAGAAAAAAATCTTAACCAAATGAACAATAGAAAGACAATACTAAATTTATAAATGTAAGAAATTAAGAATTTTAATATTTCTACCACTACATAATGTTTTCCTGCTTCAGGAGGAAATTTTAATTGCTTACTACTTCAGGAGAAAATTTAAAATACAAAATATTGAGTATATATTCTCTCAATCATATTAGCTCTTCTGGAGGTGAATTGTATTATATTTACATCAAGAGCGGGTTCATATATTGTCACATTCACTTCAGAAAATGGATTAATATTTATGAAAAGTTCTTATCCTTTATGGAATGGAACATAATTATCTGAACGTGCATTAACCACATCACATTGTGATGCTTCAAACCTCTTTTAAGATATTTGCTACTTCAGGAGCAAATCGAGGCATGTACGTACTATGGAGAATTTTTCTCTGACTTATCTACAATTGTAACCATAACAAGCCTAAATTATCACTTCTGGTGGTCATAGACATATACCACTTCTGTTGGTTAACAAAACATAGTTATAATGAGATATACAAAGTATTGCCACTTCTGGTGGTCGTACTCAGTTAGAGTTCAATTAAACCACAAAATTAAGTCATAACAAGACTTAGTAAATATGCCACTGCCGGTGACTAAATATTTTTTGAAAACTTACATAATTAGCCATCAATAGAGATGAAAATCATTATCCCTTCTCGTAATATTTTTCTTCAGGAACAAATTTATGGCATGAACTGCTAAGTGAACCAATTGAGCTCCTTCGGACCAAAGCACAAAAATCATATTGTTAGTAGCAACAAACAGGAATGAAGGAAGTACTAACCTTTTGAGTATAATTCTTAATTATGGCGATTGGATCTGATTTATATCCATAGACTCTCGCTAACTCAACTCGACGAATAGTTAGAGTTAAGCAATATATGAAAGTGCAAAAATTAATGTCACAAGTCCTTTGCCACAAACCTACTTCAAGATAGCAAAGCAGAAAGGGAAAATAATTTGTCGTTTGTAAAGACAAAGTGATATAGTAAAACCTTTAAGCCAAACATGGAAATAAAATACTGACACCAAAGAAATATCAATCGTTCAACCCACTGTAAAAATGGTAGAAATCCATAAATACAACAGTTTGATCTTACTTACAGCGAGAACCGATGCCTCCGGACGAGGATAACTATAGTAATACGTCTTTCAAAGTATGTGCTCAAGGAAAAGTCTCGTCCTGATAACGTGTTATAAAATAACGACTTTATAGTAAAAAAATCGAAGACAAGTATATAGAGAGAGAGATTGATGTCTTATTCAATTTTCAAACTGATGTACATAATAAAATGAAATCTCCTCTATTTATAGAAGAAAGAAGTTGATGTGTAAGCTGCTATTGCAAGCTGCTGTGTAAGCTGCTTGTAAGGTGCTACTGCAAGCTATTGTGTAAGCTGCTACTGCAAGCTGGTGTGTAAGCTACTTGTAAGTTGCTTGTAAGCTGCTATTGCTCCAGATATAGATAAACTTCTACCGGGGGTAATATTTATTCATAACGGAGTACCGAAAAGATAACCTTGTTTCGGAAGCTTATTTCCAATAGATTACCAAATAGATAAATATATTTACAGTGGAGTCCCATATGGATAACCTTCTTCAGGAAGCTTATGAACATCCATAATATAATATATATTTATAACATATCGAACATCTATTATCAGAGGCTCATTGTAAAGAAGGGTGAAAACAACATTTCCATAAAATATAAGCCACTCGGGCACAATATCACTCACAATAAGGTCTCTTGGGCAAGCCTCTCAGTCACTCGTGACTCCACTATCAGTATCGCATTCTCTCACTTAACACTCGTACTCAGCAAGTACTATGAACACACATAACTGCTGCAGCGGGCAGCCCGCTCCACTACGTTTATATATATATATACTGCTGCGGCGTACAGCCCGATCCATACATATATCGTATATTGCTGCAGCGTGCAGCCCAGTCCATATAATAGTCGTCTGCGCTCACTGGGGGTGTACAAACTCCTAGAGGGGCTCCTTCAGCCCAAGTGTTATATTTATTGCGGCGTGAAGCCCGATCCAATATGCATGTTGTTGTGGCATGCAACCCGATCCATATATAACATATATTGTTGCGGCGTGCAGCCCGATCCATATATATATAATCTATACTGCTGCGCAGCCCGACCCATATGTAATATATAACATATATATTGTTGCGGTGTGCAGCCCGTCCCAAAATTATCCTCACATACTCGGATCTCGGCCTGACTCCGTCACCCTCACAAGACACTTGGGCAATTTATCTCGACTTACGGGACTCAGCCTCAAATACTTTTCAGAGTTTTCAAAGAAGCGTGATAATAGTGAAAATAACAGAAAGTAGGAAACATGACTAAGTTTACAATTTACTAACAGGATAGTGGTAGAATAGTGTAAAAGTACCCCTCCCCCCCTGAGGGTCTAAACAGGTCGGCACAGGGCCCCAAACATGGCTCACAGCCCATAAATAAGTATAACTTCTGAAACACAGGATACCATAAGGTTTTAAACCGAATACGCGGCTTAATAGTCGCTACAGGACGGACTGAGTCACAATCCCTATATGTGCACGCCCCCATGCTCATCACCTAGCGTGTGTGTCACCTTTTTTATCAACACAATATCAAATAACGGGATGTCATACCCTCATATTTAGAGTTACAATCGTTACTTACCTCTAAACAGCCCAAAAGCTACTCCGCGCGTTTGCCCGTCGCATTGGCTCCCAAATGCTCTGAATCTAACCAAAATCGGATTAGCATCATCAATATACTCTAAAGGAACAAAACCCAATCGAAAGATACAAATTTTAACACAATTCTCAAAATTCGGCCAAACCCGAGCCATGGGCCACATATCGAAATTCAATAAAATTCACATCACCAGAATCCTCGTCCTCCCACGATTCTATACATACGAAGAACACTAAAATCGAACCACAATTGCCCACTCAAATCCTCAAAAGAAAATTCCAAATTCCATGCACCTTTCTTCCCCAAATTTGGGTTTAATTTCAACAATTTCCGGTTTAATTACATAGAAAACGATATAGAAACGAGTTATGAAGTTTGAAACCTTACCTCCAAGAGAGCCCCTTTGATTTCTTCTTCAAACCCTCTCAATTAGCTCTCAACCTGCTTGGTAATGGAGGAAAATGATGAAAATTTTTGCAACAATGGGCTTTAAAACATTCTGCCCAGCACTTAAAAATCTCTTCAATGCGATCGCGACTCTAGCCACGGGATCGTGATGCACAGACCAGCCAACTCAATGAGATCGCATACCCATACACACGATCGCATAGGACAAGTCTCCACCCCACACACGCGCCTCAGAACCTCTACGTGATCGCACTAATACCCACGCGATCGCACTGCTTTACGTGAGCAACCTATGCGATCGCAATCTTAACCACACGATCGCATAGAAAAAAATTCCTGCCACACACGTTTACTCTATGAGATCGGGTATGAGTCCACGTGATCGCAGTGAAGAAATCAATGCTGCTAAAACACTAGAAAACAGCAGACTTCTTAAGGCCAAAAAGTGCTTGTTTGGGCATCCGAAATACACTCGAGGCTCCCAGGACCCCAACCAATCCTACCAACACACCCCATAACATCATTCAAATTTAGTCGAGCGTTCGAAATACCACAAACAACACGAAAACACCAAAATTACATCAAATTCAAGCCTATGAACTTTGAAACTTCTAAATTTCGCCAATGATGCCGAAACGAACCAAAACACATCCAATTGACTTGAAAATTTGCACACATATCCAAAATTACATTACGAATCGGCTCCAAGTGTCGGAATTCCATTCCGACCCCGATATCCAATTTTCCACTGCCGAACAGAAATTGGCAAAAACTAACTTTCGCCAATTCAGGCCTAATTCTACACCCAACATCAAAACTTCATTTCGAACACACTCCTAAGTCCCAAATCACCTAGCGAAGCTATCCGAGCCATAAAATCCGCATTCTAAGGTCGTTTAACAATAAGTCAACTCCCAGTTGACTTTTTCAACTATTAAGCTAATTTAAGAGACTAAGTGTCTCAATTCTCACCGCGACCACTCCGAACCCGAACCAACTGACCCAACAATTCATAAATAGGCTAAGAAACATATGATAAAGCAGAAACGGGTGAAACGGAGCTAATCTCACGGAACGACTGGCCGGGTCGTTACATCCTCCCCCTCTTAAATAAATGTTCGTCCTAGAACGGGTCTAGAAACATACCTGGAGTCTCGAATACGTGAGGATATTTGTCCCGCATCTCCCGCTCGGTCTCACAGGTGGCATCCTCCACCGGCTGCTATGTCCACTGAACCTTCACTGAAGCTATATCCTTAGACCTCTACCGTCTGACCTGACGACCCAAAATAGCCATTGGCTCTACCTCATATGACATATCACCCTTGAGCTGAATCGTGCTGAAGTCCAAAACATGAGATGGGTCACCAACATACTTCCGGAGCATCGAGACATGGAACACCAGATTAATACTGGATAATATGGGAGGCAAAGAAAGTCTATAAGCCACCTCCCCAACCCTCTAAAGCACCTCAAAAGGCCCAATAAATCAGGGACTCAGCTTTCCCCTCTTCCCGAATCTCATAACACCCTTCATGGGTGACACCTTCAGCAGTACCTTATCTCCAACCATGAAATACACATCTCGGACCTTTTGGTCCGCATAACTCTTCTGCCTAGACTGCGCCATGTGAAGCCGTTCCTGAATCAACTTCTCCTTACCCAACGCATCCTGAACCAAGTCTGTGCCCAATAGCCTAGCCTCGCCCGGCTCAAACCAACCAACCGGAGATCTGCACCTCCGACCATATAAAGCCTCATACGGAGCCATCTGGATACTCTACTGATAACTATTATTATATGCAGACTCCACGAGTGGCAGAAACTTGTCCCACGAACCCCCAAAATCAATGACACATGCACGCAACATATCCTCCAAAATTTGAATGGTACACTCCGACTGCCCGTCGATTTGAGTATGAAACGCAGTGCTCAACTCGACCTGAGTACCCAACTCTCTCTGTACGGCTCTCCAAAACTGAGATGTGAACTGAGTACCTCTGTAAAAAATGATAGAAACTGGAACCTCATGAAATCGGACAATCTCTCTGATATAAATCTCAGCTAAGCTCCGAAGAATAAGTAGTACCAAAAGGAATGACGTGCGCGGACTTGGTCAGCCGATCCATAATAACCCATATACGTTCAAACCTCCTCGAAGTTCGTGGGAGCCCAATTACAAAGTCCATGGTGATCCGCTCCCACTTCCACTCCGGAATATCAAATCTCTGAAGAATTCCACCTGGCCTCTGGTGCTCATACTTGACCTGCTGACACTTAAGAAACCGAGCCACAAATTCAACAATATCCCTCTTCATCTGCCTCCACCAATAATGATATCGCATATCCTGATACATCTTCTCGGCACCCGGATGGATAGAATACAGCGAGCTATGGGCCTCACCCAGAATAAAATCTCGAAGCCCATCCACATTGGGCCCGCAAATCTGGACATGCATCCTCATGACCCCATCATCACCAATAACAATATCCCTGGCACCACCGCGACGGACCCTGTCCTGAAGAACAAGCAAGCGTGGATCATCATACTGGCGTGCTCTGATCTAATCATAAAGAGAAGACCTGGAGGCTACACAAGCCAATACCCGCGGAGGCTCTAATAGATCCAATATGACCAACTGACCTGCTAAAGCCTGAACATCAAGTGCTAAAGGTCGCTCTGCTACTGGAAGGTAGGCCAAACTCCCCAAACTCTCCGCTCTACGACTCAGGGCATCGGCCGCTACATTGGCCTTCCCCGGATGATATAAGATAGTGAGGTCATAATCCTTGAGAATCTCCAACCACCTCTTTTGACGCAAATTCAAATCCTTCTGCTTAAGCAGATGCTGCAAACTACGGTGATTAGTGAAAATCTCACAATGCACTCTATATAAATAATGACGCCAAATCTTCAAGGCGTGGACAATAGTTGCTAGCTCATAATCGTGCGCTGGATAATTCTTCTCGTGCACCTTCAATTGTCTGGACGCGTAGGCAATCACCCTACTGTCATGCATCAAAACTGCTCCAAATCCAACTCTCGAGGAATAACAGTAAATTGTATAAGAACCTGAACCCGTAGGCAAAATCAATACCGGAGTTGTAGTCAAAGCTGATTTGAGCTTCGGAAAGCTCTCCTCAGTCCACTCGAACTGAGCACCCTTCTGGGTCAGTCCGGTCATAGGTGCTGCAATAGATGAAAATCGCTCGACGAAACGGAGATAGTACCCTGCCAAACTAAGGAAACTGCGAATCTAAGTAGCTGATGACGGTCTAGGCCAACTCTTCACCGCCTCTACCTTCTTCGGATCAACCTGAATACCCTCACTGGACACCACGTTCCCCAATAATGCTACTGAATCAAGCCAGAACTCACATTTCGAAAATTTTGCTTACAATCTCTTCTCTACTGAGAGCAGGAATACACCAAGATATCGTCAATGAACATGATGCGAAAGAATCCAGATAAGGCTGGAATACACTGTGAATCAAGTGCATAAAGGTTTTTGGGGCATTGGTCAGCTCGAATGACATAACCAGAAACTCATAATGACCGTAACTCTGTTCAGCTGCTGATAATCAATACACATACGCATAGAACCATCCTTCTTCTTTACAAACAACACTGATGCACCCCAAGGTGACACACTAGGATGAATGAACCCCTAGTCTAGGAGTTCCTAAAGCTGCTCCTGTAATTCCTTTAGCTCTATTGGTTCCATACGATAAGGTGGAATATAAATAGGCTGAGTGTCTGGCACCACGTCAATACCAAAATCAATGTCCTTGTCAGGTGGCATTCCTGGCAGGCCTGCAGGAAACACGTCCGGAAAGTCACGGACCACAGGAACCGAATCAACAACAGGAGTCTCACCACTGACATCCCTCACAAAATCCAGATATGATAAACACCCCTTCTCAACCATACGCTGAGCCTTCAGGTAGGAAATCACCCTGCTAGGCACATAATCCGAAGAAACTCTCCACTCAACCCTCGGACATCCGGGCATAGCTAAGGCCACGGTCTTAGCATGACAATCAAGAACGGAATGACATGGAGATAACCATTCCATGCCTAATATCACATCAAAATCGACCATGCTAAGTAACAGTAGGTCCACTCGGGTCTCCAGACCCCCAATAGATATCACACACGACCGATACACACTGTCCACAACAACAATATCGCCCAACGGAGTCGACACATGAACAGACGTAACTAAAGACTCACGGGGAATATCCACAAAATGGGCAAAATATGAAGAAACATAGGAGTATGTAGAACCAGGGTCAAATAAAGCCAAAGCATCTCGGCAATAGACTAAGACAATACATGTGATCACTACATCAGAGGCCATAGCATCTGGCCTGGCTGAAAAGACATACATACGGGCCTGACCTCCACCTGCTCGACCTCCCCCTCTAGGGCGGCTTCTAGCTGACTGATTACCACCCCTGGCTGCCTGGTAGATGGTGAAGTAACTGAAGATGAAGTCGAAGGTTGGCTCCTCAGTTGAGATGGACCTCCAAGAAGATGAGGACAATGCCTTCTCATATGCCCAAACTCTCCACACTCATAACAGCTCCCTAGAGCTAGAGACTACGACTGAAATGAACCCCTGTCACCAGAATGGACACTAGGAGAACCATGCATAGAAGAACCCTAAGCTGATGGTGCTCGATCTGCGCTCTGGGCTGGAAAGGCACTTAATGAAGAATGGCCTGGCTGAAAACCGCGGGGACCATGCCCCGAAGATGCACCACTATAGGCTGCGCGGACTGACCAAAGAGGCCTGAATGAACAGCCCCTACCATGATGAAACTACCCCCTAGAAGGAGCACCACTAGAACCACTCGATCCACGAGGCCTCTTGGCCTCCCTCTCTACCCGTTCCTGGTGGCGAACCGATTCAATATCTCGAGCAATATCAATAACCTGCTCGAATGTAGCATCTGATACTCTCTCCCGGGTCATGAAAAGGCGGAGCTGATAAGTAAGGCCATCTATAACCTCCTAATCCTCTCCCTATCAATAGGGACCAACTCGGTGACATGATGAGCCAACTCAGAAAATTGCATCTCGTACTGCGTCACTAATAGCTCTCCCTGACGCAGCTACTCAAAAAGCCTGCGTTGCTCCTTCGTGACTGACTAGGGTACATACTTCTCCAAAAAGATAGTGTAGAATTGCTGCCAGGTAAGGGGTGCTGAACCTATAGGCCTACGCCTCTCAAAAGACTCCCACCAAGTGAAAGCAGCACCAGAAAACTGAAATGTAGCAAATGAGACCCCACTGGTCTCCAAAATCCCAGTAGTACGCAGCATCCTCTGGCACTTATCTAGAAAACCCTGGGCATCCTCTCCCTCAGCACCATTGAATGTTGGAGGTTGTAGTCTACTAAACCTCTCTAGCCTACGGTGCTCATCATTTGGCATAGCTAGGACCACGAAGTCCTGAACTGGAGCAACCGGCTGGGCTGGAACCGCCCCTGGTGTCTGCTGGCCCTGAGTAGCTTGCTCAGGTGTCCGGGCAAGTGGAGTCTGACTGCCTCTCCCGGCCTGAGAAGTAGCGGCAACTGCCTGAGCAAGGGTGGTACACACCATGAAGATCTGAGCCAAGGTCTCCTAAAGACCTGGAATAACAATAGGCACTGTCGATGCCTGAGCCTGTCCCATTGGAGCATCTGCGGTGGGAACCCGATCCTGAATAGTAGGGGGATCAACTAATACTGCTCTGGCTGCCGCACGGGCTGGCCCCTACCTCTACCACGGCCTTGACCGCGGCCTCGACCCCTCACTGGTCTAGCTTGTGGCTGATCGCCTTGATCGGTGGCGCGAGTCCTCACCATCTATGAGAGAGTGAAACAACAAAAGTTTAGATTTCCAGAATCAATCAAATGGCACGACATAATTCAAGAAAAATGAGATTTTTCCTAAGGGTTCTGTAGCCTCTCGAAGATAAGTACAGACGTCTCCGTACCGATCCGTAAGACTATACAAAACCTGCTCATGACCGTTGAGTCCTATGTAACCTAGGCTCTGATTCCAACTTGTCACAACCGCAAATCCTAAGTCGGTCGTGATGGCGCCTATCAAGGAACTAGGCTAGCCAACCAATTCAGATTATCAATATATCCCATTATTTCCCCAAAATTTAGCAAATTTTGAAAATATCAGAAAGAGATAAAACAAATACACACTTCCCCAAAATCTGAAGTCAACTGTCATGAGCATCTAAGACTGAAAATACAATGTGCAACAGTGACTTTCCACAACAAAATTTTGAGGTACAAAAGACAAAAAGAAACTATAATCTGAGCAAAGGAAAGGAGGTGAGATGGGGACACTGAGCAGCTACCTCAAACCTCGAACAACTCCAAGCTCGTCCGGAAATCAACTAGTGAGATGGTCCGGTACCTGGATCTGCACACAGAGGTGTAGGGAGTAACGTGAGTACGCCAACTCAATAAGTAATCAATGTAACTAAAAACTTGAGTGTAGTGACGATCATTTAAATCATGTAAATCCATATATTGAATAACGGGGGGAATGAATAAATCAAGTCAGAAATCTACAATTCCGAATGTTTCATAAAAACTTCGGTTTCAATTTAAAAATCTCATAAGAAAACTTTTATCCAACATTTATTATCAGAGGCTCATTGTAAAGAAGGGTGAAAAAAACATTTTCATAAAATATAATCCCCTCGGGCACAATATCACTGATAATAAGGTCACTCGGGCAAGCCTCTCAGTCACTCGTGACCCCACTATCAGTATCTCAGGCTCTCACTTAACACTCGTACTCAGCAAGTACGATGAACACACATAACTGATGTGGCGGGCAACCCGCTCCACTACATTTATATATATATATATACACACATTTATATATACATATATATATATATATATATATATATATATATATATATATATATATATATATATATATATATATATATATATATATATATATATTTATACTGCTGCGGCCTGCAGCCCGATCCATACATATAACATATATTGTTGCGGCGTGCAGCCCGGTCCATATAATAATTGACTGCGCTCAGTGAGGGTGTACAGACTCCTGGAGAGGCTCCTTCAGCCCAAGAGCTATATCTGCAGCGGCGTACAGCTCGATCCAATATGCATATTGCTGCGGCGTGCAGCCCTATCCATATATAACATATATTTCTTCGGCGTGCAGCCCGATCCATATATATATAATCTATATTGTTGCGTCGTGCAGCCCGACCCATATGTCATATATAACATATATATTGCTCTGGCGTGCATCCCGTCCCATAATTATCCTCACATACTCGACTCTCAGCCTGACTCAGTCACACTCACAAGACACTTGGGCAATTTATCTCGACTTATGGGACTCAGTCCCAAATACTTTTCAGAGTTTTCAAAGTAGTGTGATAACAGTGAAAATAACAGCAAGTAGGAAACATGACCGAGTTTACAAAACAGGATAGTGGTAGAATAGTGTAAAAGTACCCCCCCCCCCAGGGTCTAAACAGGTCGGCACAAGGCCCCAAACATGGCTCACAGCCCATAAACAAGTATAAACTTCTGAAACACAAGATACCATAAGGTTTGAAACCGAATACGCGGCTTAATAGTCGCTATGGGACAGACCGAATCACAATCACTATCGGTGCACGCCCCCACGCTCGTTACCTAGCATGTGCGTCACCTCATTTATCAAGACAATATCAAATAACGGGGTGTCATACCCTCAGATTTAGAGTTACAATCGTTACTTACCTCAAAACAGCCCAAAAGCTACTCCGCGATGCGTTTGCCCCTCGAATTGGGTCCCAAATATTCCGAGTCTAACCAAAACCGGATTAGCATCATCAATATACGCTAATGGAACAAAACCCAATCGAAAGATACAAATTTTAAAACAATTCTCGAAATTCGACCAAACCTGAGCTCGGGCCCACATCTCAGAATTCGATAAAATTCACATCACTAGAATGCTCGTCCTCCCACGATTCTATACATACCAAGAACACTAAAATCGGACCATAATTTCCCACTTAAATCCTCAAAAGAAAATTCCAAATTCCATGCACCTTTCTTCCCCTAATTTGGGTTTAATTTCAACAATTTTCGGTTTAATTACTTAGAAAACGATATAGAACCGAGTTATGAAGTTGGAAACTTTACCTCCAAGAGAGACCCTTTGATTTCTTCTTCTAACCCTCTCATTTAGCTCTCAACCCGCTTGACAATGGAGGAAAATGATGAAAAATTTCACAACAATGGGCGTTAAAACATTCTGCCTAGCACTTAAAAATCCCTTCAGTGCGGTCGCGACTCTAGCCACGCGATCGCGATGCACATACAAGCCAACTCAATGCGATCGCATACCCATACACGGGATCGCATAGGAAAACTATCCACCCCACACACGCGCCTCAGAACTTTTACGCGATCGCACCAACACCCACATGATCGCACTGCTTTACCTGACCAACGTATGCGATCGCAGTCCTAACCACGCGATCGCATAGAAAAAAATGCCTTCCCCACTCTTTTACTCTACACGATCGCGGATGAATCCACGCGATCACAGTGTAGAAATCACTACTGCTAAAACACCACAAAACATCAGACTTCTTAAGGCCAAAAAGTGCCCGTTTGGGCATCCTAAATACACCCGAGGCCCCCGGGACCCCAACCAATCCTACCAACACACCCCATAACATCATTCAAACTTAGTCGAGCCTTCGAAATACCAAACACAACACAAAAACACTGAAATTACATTAAATTCAAGACTATGATCTTTGAAACTTCTAAATCTCACCAATGATGTCGAAACCAACCAAAACACATTTGATTGACATGAAATTTGCACACATATCCAAATTTACATTATGAACCTTCTCCAACTATCGGAATTCCATTCTAACCCCGATAGCCTATTTTCCACTGCCGACCGAAAATCGCCAAAAATTAACTTTCGCCAATTCAAGTCTAATTCTACACCGGACATCAAAACTTTATTTTGAACACACTCCTAACACCCAAATCACCTAACGAAGCTATTCGAGCCATAAAATCCGTATTCCGGGGTCGTTTACCAATAAGACAACTCCCAGTTTATTTTTTCAACTATTAGGCTAATTTAAGAGACTAAGTATCTCAATTCTCACCACGACCACTCCGAACCCGAACCGAAGACCCAACACAACATAAATAGGCTAAGAAACGTATGATAAATTAGAAACAGGGGAAACGGGGCTAATCTCACGGAACGACCAGCGAGGGCGTTACAATGGTGGTGCGTATATAACGCAATAATCTTTTCACATACCCCATATACATATAATATACGCGATTCCATCTAGTCATGGATCATTGTAAATGTATAAATTAATGCAATGCATAATAAAGTAAGTCAATAAGATCTCTCGGAATGTCATAAGATCAATATGCCTTCGGATACACTTTATCAACTTACGTATTTTTTGAGACCCATGAACAGACGATATAATAATAGGACACATGGTAAATCAAGAACATAGGCACCCATAATACTTCTTTGAATAGAGGTATTTATGAAAATTGTGTGTTTGCTCGTTTCGTTTGTATCATATGGATCATGCCAAAAGGAAAGAAGGGATAGCCTTAATATACCTTAACTCCGTTAAGTTTGTAATACCTTCCAAACAATTCTTCAAACAACTCAACTCAATCTACCATATCATAAGGATATTCAAAATTAGTGTTGGGTAAAGGCTAAGTCCGCAACTAAAACTAGTAGCTCGTTTATGTAAATTTGGGCAGCATCTCCCATATAACAAGGGCCTCCTCCAATACCATATACAAACAACAACAACCAGAGCAATACAATCAACAATTCAAGAATAACCTAACCATAATTCGGACCTTTAATACAACAAAAACCTCAAATATACCATAATAAACCCAATCAACAAGTTATCAAATAGCCTGAAATTGCAACGACGAGCGACCATCCCACTACCCTACCACATGTGGAGTTTCTCCATGGACTTTATCCTTCAATAATCCATAAAACAGTAGCACAATAGGCCAACATGAGTGAACTACATGACAGTCCATTAAAAGTGAAATAAATCAAACTCACGGCTTCCGATCACCGTCCCGTGAGTTCTAATTATTCGGAAATAAATTTATCCACGTTCCTTGATATTTAATAGCTTAAATACAAAAAGTAGGTATTTTCTTAACTATGAAGTACCTTGAAAAACTCAAACTACAAAGGAAAAGAGAGGTGGTATAGCGATACTTATGTTGTAGGAATCGTTCTGATGTTATTGCTTCTTGATTTCGTGAAAGGAATGTTGTTCTTGCTTGAAATTTCTCAGAAAAGTTCTTAGAGTGATTGAGAGTGTTTTGTTATTTTTTTCTATATATATTGACGAGATTTAATGAGAAAATACCAGTTATAAGCCCACCGCCTCAATTCTCTAAGCAGGTGGGTAAGTTGCCTGCTTGGCAGCTTGAGCAGTGAACCTCCGGGCGCTTGTATCTCTCTACTCTGATACTGTATGGACAAAATATTTGCAGCATTGGAAAATAGACACATGTGGATTTTATTATATATAAATATCTTCCAGTAACTCACAATATATTAGTAGAAAACTACCTCGTAACCTCGCTTATAAACTTGTCAGTTTCTCCGAAGTGCGGTGACTTTGCAACCCTATATTAAAAATTCATATTTCTCTACCCCAACGTCGTATGAATAAATGGATTGGACCATTGGAAACTAAGCTCCAAGATCTTCATTTTGGCATGAGATATGTCCCAAAATAACATCATAAATTTTACAAATATAATTTCTCAAAACGGCTCGTAACAAGGAAAATCGTAACTCGATTTTTCGTAAATTAAATCTGATTTCTCCAAACATTATATTTTATATCTAAATATCATATATAGTTATATCATGACTTTATACTCATTTAAATCATGATTAACAAGTCTCATATTCATTACGTCACCTTGGGATGTTCGGGGTGTAACACTTGCGATGACCTTTGTCAACTTTTATTGCACAACTCGCTTGACATTAAAATGTAATACACGACTATCGTACAAATAAAATAACTAATAAAATAACTTTCTTATCGTGTTAATTACCCTAGTCCACCCCAAAAGTACATGTTATAATATTCCCAACTTGTCGACATTCGACGAAACTTATTTTCTTTAATTTGTTTAGCTTCTAAGACTTTCAACCCTCTTGGTACTTGTTACCCATGATCTTAAAGAATGTAACCTCCAAGGTATAATAATTAACTTACTTTATGTACTTCCAAAGATGATCTCTTGATCTTTCATTAGTGACTTGCGATGTACTTTTACGTACGAAAACATGGGGTGTAACATCTAATTTTCTATATTAGCTATGGATTCAATTTTCTAATCTAAAATCAGTAGTGAAAATAATCTTGATTCGGGAGTTAGTCAAAGTATTTACTCTCTAAATTATCCTGTTTCTAGTAATTTTTGTTATTTGAATTTACGTGAGACAACATAATCTAATGTGTGTTTGTGCGCCTATTTATGTAGAAAAACACAACATTTAAAAAATATGTTGAATTTAAGACAATAACATTCAGAAAAAAATTCAAACAACATTTAAAAGTATGGTTTAGCTACACCGTATTTGTCAAAAAATATATTTGCTAGAAATCAGTCTAGTTGACCAATTTGTTAGTTATAAGATTTAACTAAAGAGTTTTCCGTCGTTATTAATCTCTCTTTATAGTGTTAAATCATAACATTAACTTTCAAAAAAATTATTATTATGTGATAGTTTTGAGGAAAAAAAGATAATAATGTTAAGGTATCTAGACGACTCTTTTACACTATGTACGGGTATAATCTATGATAGAGTTACCCTCGATTTCCCGTTGTGAAATGAGAAACGATATTCCTTGTTACTAGCTTGAGTGAGACCGAAAACACCCACAGATCAAATCTAAGAATGAACGGATGATATAACAGGTCTCGAGCACGGCCGAACCTGGAGGCAATCAAGCTCGAGTGAGATGAAGAATCGAGGGTAAAGGAAAGACGGTTAAAGGAAAAAAATGGGGAGCCAAAATATCCGCCATCATCCGGATTTTGGTGGAAAAGAAGGAAGGAAAAGATTTACCTTATTTAGACTTTGTTTTTGCTGGTATTAACCCAGATTTAGATGCTCAAGTCGAATTTGGAGCATTCCAAAAACTTGAAGATCCAACTACAAAAATACAGGCAGCCTGATACAACATTGCTTTGGTATCTTTCTTTCGTCCTTATTTTCTTTCTTTTACTTTAATTTATATAGGGTACCAGAGAAATCTTAATTTGATTCAACTTCGTTTTTACTCTTGTTCGTTCTTTATCCGAAAGATGATAAAAAAGAAAATAAAAAGAAACAAACATATATGAAAGCGTACTAGGGTTAAATCTCCCCTAATATATAAAGAAGAAGACCCTTTATTTTTTGAAACTATTTTCACGCATAACAAGGCAATAAAATTTACTTTGGCTCTCTGCAATTGTTTTAGTGCTTTCCCAATTGTTCAGTTATTTATTTGGATCCGAACTCTATCTTGAGGGATCGATCGAGGCCAACTGTTTGCATTCAAGCTAAATACAAATTGTTCAGTCATTTATTTGGATCCGGACTCTATCTTAAGGGATCGATCGAGGCCAACTGTTTGCATTCAAGCTAAACACAAGGCTTAAGTAATAGGTCAGTTTGGTTTGACCATTTTATCTAATTTCAATTCAACTATTTACTATTCTTTGATCATCTGTGTTAAATTAAAACACGTATCCTTTAAACAGCGTACAAATTTAATTGTAATACATTTTAAGGAGTAAATGTTTGACGCCCCCTTTGTGGCTAAGGATAGTGGTAATTAATACGAATCTTGATAGCACACACTATTTCACACTTGTTCTTTGAAGTTTTATTTCAGGACTATTCAGTATGTCAGACTCTGAATCTGATCACTTAAGTGTTGATGCAGAATCATGCCACCGTAGTGCAAATGACAACGGGGTGCGAAGCAAAAACGAACCCCTCATCGACCCTAATGGCGTACCAATTGCAGATCCGGTCGATACCAACTCACAATTTGTTGTCAACAACAATCTAGATATTGATCCCAATAACAATATTTACGTGGAACCTCGTCCATCACTACATGAAGCACCTGATGGGGAATATGATTGAGTTAGCCTACGTCTGATTTTTTGGATGTTTCAAGCCTAACAAATTGCCATAGCACAACTGTTTTTACATCCCGTATTTTCGTATGTTAAAATTTCATCGTAAGTTAATCGACGTAAGTTCGGGAATGAGATTATAAGCATTATGCTATTTTAAACAAGTGATGAGTAAATTCGTGAAGGTGAGAAGGTAAATAGATAGAAGAAAATAAATTTCGTCTAAGTTTGACATTTTAGGATAAAATACGGCCCGAGCTAAAATACCATATATTTATGGACTAGTGTCATACAAGGTACCACAAGATCATGATATAAGATGTATAAAGTGTGTTAAAAGTGAGTAGTATTTTAAGTAATTTGAGATAATTCTTAATTATGTGGATATTTGGTTAATTGTGGATTTTTTGTGGAAGATTATCTATGTAACTAAGAAAACACGGTACAATTTTCTCAAGCATATCATACGGATTTTTCCTACTTCAATCCGCCGTTACGTATTTTCGCAAAAGACATGTGTTAGAGGGATTGTCAAGAGAATAGACTAATATATGTTAAGGCTATCCCTTCTTTCTTTTTGGCATGATCCATACAGTACAAATGAAACAAGCAAATGCACAACTTTCATAAATGACCATATTCATAGAAATTGTAGAGATGCCTATGTTCTTGATTCCCCATGTGTCCTATTGTTTTCTAATTTGTTCATGGGTCTTAGAAAATATGTAAGTTTATAAAGTGTACATCAAGATATTATTCAAAGGCATAATGGTCTTATGACATTCTGAGAGATTTTATTGACGTACTTCTCATGCATTGTATTTATTTATACATGTACATTGACCCATGGACAGATGGAGTTATATCTGCGTATATATATATATGGGATATGGGAAAATATTACGGCGTTATATATGCACCACCACCTGATCAGCTGGTATACGTTGATGATTTTACCCACAGTGGACGAGATGGTATGATGGGATGCACTCAGAGGCTTGATGATGTTATGAACACATGTACCTATGAACGACATGACATTCATACTCATATGCATGAAACTATAAATATTTCATGATTTACAGAGTTATCCAGAATTACATGTTGAGTCATTTACTCTATGTTTCTTCCATTTCTTTTATATACTCATTTATGTGCATTACATACTCTGTACATTATTCGTACTGACGTCCTTTTATTGGGGATGTTGCTTTCATGCATGCAGGTATAGACAATCAATTTAACAAGTCCTCGTAGTAGACGAGGTTAGCATTCACGGAGGGATCGGTAAGACTCCACCTCATTCGGAGTGCAGCCAAGTCTATGAGTCATCATGTGAGAATTTTGCTACAGACTTGGAAGGCCAGAACCCTTTCCCATTTAATGTCAAATACTCTTAGATTCTTTGTAGATAGAGGTTCATTTTGTACAGTATGTCAGAGGCCTTGAAGAACCATATGTATTCATGTTTTAAGAAAGATGGTTCATTGATACAATGTTTTCCCACTTATAGTTATCCATTACGAGTTGTGGCCATGTTGTCCGAGTTACCAATGAAAATACTATAAGAAAGATATGTTACATTGATACTCGGCTGAGTAATACACCAGGCTCCCATCGTGACCTTTCATTTTGGGTCGTTAGAAAAGTGGTATCAGAGCAGTTATGTCCTAGGGAGCCTACAAGTCGTGTCTAGTAGAGTCTTATTTATGGGTGTGTTGTGCACCACACTTATAAGCAGGAGGCTATAGGGCATTTAGGACCGTCACTCTTTATTCTTACTCTAGATCATGTGGTAGAGCTCATTTGTATGAACTCAATTTCCTAAACTCTATCTTATTCATAATACGACAATTCCTACATCCAGAAAGACGGTTGGTAAGGGATTGAATGATTTGCATCATGCTTATGATGAGTGAATGTAAGGTCTTCAGTAGATCAGGTATGAACTAAGATGTGTAAGCCTCTTGATAAGGAGCCTTAAGGCAAGAATATATATCCACTACTATGGTGAAAGTCAATGGGAGATTCAGAATATAGAAGCAAGTTTCAACAAGTAAAAGAAACAAGATGAAGAAGGGTACGAGGCGCCTAGTTAATGAAGATTATCAGTATTTACAATTCAGGTAGAGGAATATAAGACTTTTGAGTTACCTTCAACAATAACAGAGTATGTACAATTGGCCATACCCATATCATTTATGCCCTATGAGGGCTAACAGAAGTAGTATAAGAGAAGGACGGATATCAGGATCCAGCTGGAGTTAGAGCAACCCAAACTGGTGGATGGATAGTCTGCTTTAGATGAAATTTCCGGAGGATATTGCAAATGTGCTAATAGATCTCCTTGTGAGACACCCAGATGGTGCACTCTAAAATAGTGCAGCTGGATATGAGCACTACAACGATAGGCACTGGAAGCCTTGAAGGCATAAATATTATCTTAGTGTGGCTCCCGTCCCTAGTAGAGAAAGAATGTTAGGAAACCCGAAGAGCCAATGGATGGAGCAAGTGGTGATAAAAGCAAAAGAATGTCTTGTTCGAGTTTTCAGAATAAGTGATAGATATAAATGTTAGCGGGAAATAATAAGAGAGTTAATGAAGCATTATGAGTAAGATATGATACATTGATGACAACGGTAGATCAAAAAGATGACAGTATCACAGAGTCTATAGCCAGGTGAAGGAAAAGATGAAAGGTGACAGGCCTTGAGACAACAAAAGAGTATAGGCCATAAGTCATATCCTCATTTTGAGAAACAAGTTTGTGACTCCAACGCTACTACCAAAGGAAAAGTTAGACCCCAGATTAATAGAAATCAGTATGGGTTGGTGAACAAGATAAACTAAACATGAATTGGGGACTGAGTGATTTGATAATAGTCGGCATCATGAGAATTTTAGATTGCATTTCAGCGATAATAGAATGGACGACAGAAGAATAACCTTTAAAGGTCATTCAGGAAGACGCTTCCCTAAAGCAAGTAATGTGAGAAAAGTTAAGCTTAAGGGACTATGTGTGCCAGTTACACTAGGTGTCACTCTTGTGAGTAAGGAATTTCGTTATCCTTGGTACAGAAGGATTACCGCAAAGTGATCAAGGGTCATCGATGATGTGAAAATATGCCAAAGATGAAGAGGTAAAACATTTATAGGTAGATCGTCGTAGCTCTAACTCTTAGTACTCCCCTAAAGGGGGGAATATGGAGTGATGTGGCATTAAGTCAGATTTAATTGGTTCTAGTAACTGTGGAATGGTAAAGGAAGAATGCAATAAAAATGCGGAAGGAATGATATTGCACTTATCCAAATCCTAAAGATAGGCTATAGTTCCAGAACATTATGCAAGCACGATGTCAAGGAAAGGGAGTAAGGTCTCCTACTCGGGATGTTATTGATAGATAAGGAGCCAGTGCGAGAGGTAAGTTAAGACAAAGGAAATAACCCAGAAAGGTTACACGGAATATTAATATGAGAATGGGACAACGAGTAGTTATTAGTTTATTCAGGAAGAGCCTAGTTATGGATAGACATGAGGATACAGACAAATCAACAGATTGTGCAAGATAAACATAGTAAAACCTAATATAGTGAATCCAGCCTTGCAGTTATGACATCCTGATCCTTGAGAAATATTCAGATAGGAGTGGGTAGTTAAAAGGTACCGTATGAGTGTTACAAAAATAAAAGAGAGTGTCACTGGGAAGACTGTCAGCATTTCAGTTCAGAAATGACCCTACGAGCCCGTGAGCCTGGAGATAAGTAACTAAGGATAATCATAGGCAAGGAAGAATATCAAAAAGATTATTTTGGGTAAACGATATAAAAAGCTTGCAACTTTACAAGAGCCAGAAGGTCTCCCTAAGTACTACAACGAAAGACTTGTTGAGGAAATAAGGAAGAAGGCTTAAACCTAAGCATAGTAACTTAAAGAAGAAATGGTTATATAAAAACAGTCTCACTACAACATGGTATTCACCTCCATAAGAAAGTGGCACCTACCGTGGCTAATGAACGGGAAGTAAAGTCAAAAGTAATATTCAAGATCATATGAGCTGCATGAAAATTCTGGCATGCGTGGGAACTAAGACAAGCGAAGGATGCACGCCATAAGGGGGTGGAAAGACTAGGAAAAGTAATTGCTTACGGTTAAAGAAAGGTGAGATAGAACAAAAGGAATTATTTGATCAATGATCCAGAGTTAGTTACGTTATGAACGCAATTAAGAGTTCGGAGTATTATCCATGCAGCATATATGTTGACAATCATACAGTCGTTGAAGATTCTGGTATAAGTTAAAAGAAAGAATTGAGCCCAGTTCATAGACAAAGGATTGAATTGTTAGAAGATTGTATCATGGATATTTCATAGAGTTTGTGAAGTACTAAAGTAATAACTAATACCATGAGCCCCATATTGGTAGATAACTTAAGCCTACATAAAGGTTGACTAGAAGGAAGAGGAAGCTAAAGATTTACATCAACTAAGTAAATCATGAGTCTGATTATTGGACCCAGAAAATTATAGACCTCGTGATTGAAAATATTGCAGGATCACTCTTAAATATCAGAGATACAAGAAAGATAGTACAGTAGCCATATTCTATAATGGCTCTACGATAAAGCCAATAAGAAGAAGTACCCCCCTTATATAAAGTCGGTATGAAGCTCCCACAGGATTGTGTATGCACCAAAGTTACAAGTGTTATAATAGAGCTTCAAGTTATGAATGTGAATTATACCTATGTGGAATGGAGGTCATGAAATAGATAGAAGATATGATGCGAGATTTTAAGGTAGGTAAGGTAAATGTGAACAACGTACGAGATACTCAGGTGTATAAGGTTGTGAATAGTCCATACTTCGGATATAAGGCTAGAAGCGCAGGGATTCAGCATCCAGTAATTATAGTGGTATCGTCAGTGACATATCTTCTAGCCTATGGTTTCTAGGTACCGAGATATCTAGTCAATAGAGTAAAGAAGAATTGGAGACGATGTGATGTCTCGATTGATGTTCCAGAATAACATAAGGAAATCTATGGTGAAAGCAAGTTGAAGGAAAGTTGTGAGTAATATAAATAGAGATATGTAGGTCGCAAGCTAATGTATGGTAGAGCGACAGGGTTTTAGGAAGACATGAGTAAGGATAAAAAAGGGAGAGTGAGAAGGTAACGAGAATGGATAATGCCTCGGGATTAATCCCATGAAAAACAAGAGAGCTGATGATTTTTCTGAGTTATAGAAAGCTCAGTATATCCTGAATGAACTCAAAAGAGTCTAAGACTAGTAGCATTTAGAAAAGATGGAATGCTGCCCTGGCAGTAGAATGAGGGTGTGATTGTGATAGATAAAGGATGACGTTTGGGCCCTCAATGAGTAATGACTTAAAGTGGATTTCATGAATTTTACGGGATTAAAATACCCATGTAAGGTGAGTCACATTGGATGCTACAAAATACGATTATAAAAGTATAGTATGGCCCCTAGGTGGATCAATCTTATTATTCCATATATCCCCAATGAGACGTGAGCCCTAGCGGCAGTGTTATATTAGATATCAAGTTATCTGTGGTAGATGATAGATCAACATTAAGGTGAATCAAAAATAGATGGATAAAAGTTCAACAGTATGAGATAAGATTAGGCCAGCATTCTTAGGATGAATAGTAACGAGGAAGCATTAAAGGACTTAGATTTATACATATAAGATAAGCAACAAGGGTAACCTGGAGTTTGGTAGCAGACCTCAGTAACGATAAATTGAAGTAAGAGTTATGGTATAGTATGACCTACCTAGATGCAGTAAAGTCATACAGATGGATAACCAGGTCTATGAAATAAGATATAGCAATATTCGTAAGTTCAACAAAGTACCGAG
Organism: Nicotiana paniculata; assembly: GCA_005239505.1. NCBI lineage: Eukaryota > Viridiplantae > Streptophyta > Magnoliopsida > Solanales > Solanaceae > Nicotiana > Nicotiana paniculata. The sequence continues at coordinate 25,140 of MDKI01057803.1, read as the reverse complement.
CGAAGAACTTCAATATGCCTATAGATGCCCAAAGGGACATCTTATCAACCTTTGTATATGTTTACAAAGTGAGGCTTAGAGATTGGATAAAAGCTGGAAGAAAAAGGAGAAAAGAGTCGCATAGACGCACTTACAAAGTCAGATTCGTATAGGATGCATGATAAAAGGTAGCAACAATTACAATATTGGAAGGATTCCGACTACAAGTCGTGGTGTGAGAAAGAGGCTTAAAGGAGGGATTCCCTGGCCTTTGAATTTATTTAAAGAACAATTGCCTAAATGGAAAGAAGATTATTAAAGTATTCAGAAAAGCTATGGGTCATGAGAATGATAAGTGCATCAGTCAACATTTGAGGATGAATGTTCCAAAGGGGGTAATGATGTTACATCCCGCATTTTCATATGTTAAAGTTTTGTCGTATGTTAATCGACGTAAGTTCGGGAATGAGATTATTGTGATATTATAAGCATTATGCTATTTCAAACAAGTGATGAGTAAATTTGTGAAGGTGAGAAGGTAATCAAATCAAAGAAAATGAATTTCATCGAAGTTTGACATTTTGGGATAAAATATGGCCCGAGCTAAAATACCTAGTATTTATGGACTAGTGTCATACAAGGTACCACAAGAATATAATAGTAATATGTATAAATTGTTTTAAATGTGAGTAGTATTTTAAGTGATTTGAGATAATTCGTAATTATGTGCATATTTGGTTAATTGTGGATTTTTTGTGGAAGATTATCTATGTAATTAAGGATTGTGGATAAAATCTAAAGGGACCCAACATGGCAGCCAAGAACCTTGGTTAAATATTACTCGTAAGTGATAAAGTAATGTGGAACCTTATGAAAAAATGGTGGTTTAGTCAAACCCTAAAGTCGGGCCCACGTAAAGGTTAAATAACCTTTCTAATTCACAATTGAATTGCTCATCTTAAAGAAGAAATCTTCAGCAAAGGTAATGTTGCAATAGCAACGAGATTGATTCAAACATTTCATACGAAGTCTACCTAATACTATAGCAACACAGGATTTGAAATTCTAAGAAAGCACAGTACAATTTTTCTCAAGAATATCATATGGATTTTCTCTACTTCGATCCGCCATTACGTGTTTTCGCAAAAGACATGTGTTAGAGGGATTGTCAAGAGAATCGACTAAGGTATGTTAAGGCTATCCCTTCTTTATTTTTGGCATGATCCGTACGATACAAACGAAACAAACAAATGCACAACTTTCATAAATGACTCTATTCATAGAAATACTAGAGATGCCTATGTTCTTGATTCCCCATGTGTCCTATTGTTCTATTATTTGTTCATGGGTCTCAGAAAATACGTAAGTTGGTAAAGTTTACTTCTGATATTATTCAAAGGCATAATGGTCTTATGACATTCCGAGAGATTTTATTGACGTACTTATCATGCATTGCATTCATTTATACATGTACATTGACCCATGACCAGATGGCGTTATATACGCGTATATATATGTTAATGGGATATGGGAAAAGGTTATGGCGTTATATACGCACCACCACCTGATCAGCTGGTATACGTTGATGATTTTGCCCACGGTGGCCGAGATTATATGATGGGATGCCCTCAGAGGCTTGATGATGTTATGAAAACATGTAACTATGTACGACATGACATTCATATGCATATGAATGACACTATAAGTATTTCATGATTTACAGAGTTATCTAGACTTACAGGTTTAGTCACTTAGTCCATGTTTCTTCCATGTGTTTTATATACTTATTTATCTGCCTTACATACTCAGTACATTAGTCGTACTAACGTCCTTTTGTTGGGGATGATGCATTCATGCATGCATGTATAAACAATCAGTTTGACGAGCCCACATAGTAGACGAGGTTAGCATTCAACGAAGGATCAGTAAGACTCCATATCATTTGGAGTGCAACCGAGTCTATGAGTCATCGTGTCAGAATTTGTCTATAGACTTATGGGTTAGGCCAGTACCATGTCCCATTTGATGTCAAATACTCTTAATGGATTTGTAGACAGAGGTTCATTTTTTACAGTATGTCAGAGGCCTTGACGTCCCATACGTACTCATGTTTTAACAAATATGGTTCATTGATACACTTCTTTCCCACTTATATTTATACATTATGAATTTTGTCCATGTTGACCCAGTTATCAATGACAGTACGATAAGAAAGATATATTACGTTGGTACTCGGTTGATTATGACATAGGGTGCCCGTCATGACCCTTCGGTTTGGATCGTGACAACTGCAGAGTAGAAATCACACACACAACATATAGTGAAGGGACCACATTTCAAAAAGTTCATTCAGAAGCCTTTCCCCCTGAGCGCCGCACCAAAGCCGATTCTGAAAAGGTTTAGAATTCCCCATGGGTATGATTTCTTGATAAACAATCCTATATTACTTGTCGACTACACATACTTGCATGTGCATTTGGGAGAAATAGCTACAGCTAGAGCACCTACAAGAGCAACGACTGAGGAGCCACCAGCACCTCTAGTTGGGGAGCAGGAACCAGAGCTGTCTGCTACTACCCTTGGACTCTAGGAGACTTTAGCACAGTTCTAGAGCATGTTTTTCACCTTAGCTCAGGCGGGATTGATCCTAGTTACACCAGCTACTTCTCACGTTTGGTAAGGAGCACAAACTTCTGTCACATGTACTCTAGAGCACTAGGCTCATGCGATCAGGCTCCATGTGTTATGCTGGTACAACGTGTGCATGTGGTGCAGCCTGAGGTCAGGTCAGTGGCATCATAGCAGGAGCAGAAGATGCTTGAAAAGTAGCGCCACTTACTTGGGCTCAGTTTTCTGATCTTTTTTTAGAGTGTTTTTTCCACAAACCCTCATAGATGAGTGGCGCATAGTGTTTTTACAGTTGCGACATGGGACTATGATCGTTTCTGAATACGTCGTGACGTTTAGTAAGTTTTCTCGTCATGCACATGCTTTGATTTCCACTCCAAGAGAGAGTCCGCAGATTTATTGAGGGGCTTAGTTGCGGTCTCAGATTTGGGATGGCAGGGGAGCTGGATATTGATACTCAATCCAGCAGGTTGTGGAGATTACTAAGATCTTAGAGCGTATTATGTGGTCAGGAGAGGGAGGATAAGGAGTCCAATAGGCCTTGTGGTTCTGGAGGATTTTAGGGCTCCTACTATAGGGGAAAGATCTGTTATGGCAGGGTTTTTATTAGTCGATCAGTTCAGTATGCACTTCAGGTCACTCGTGGTGCCCCGCTATTTAGGGACCTCAAAGTACTTATTTTTCACAGCCATCTTCCAATGCACCTCCTTCACGGGGTGCTTACAATGGTCATTCTAGTCAATCGGCAGACTCAGTTCCAGCAGCCACACCCGTAGAGAGGTTGTTTCGAGTGTGGCGATATTAAGCACATTATGAGGATTGTCCTAGACTTATGAGGGGTGGACCTCCACATGGTACACAATATATGGTTCTTGATCTAGTTTGTACTCCACCTACACAGCCAACCACGAATAGAGGACAAAAAGGTAGAGGTCGTCTTAAGGGAGAGGCCAGACCCGTTGTTATACTTTTTTAGGTAAAACTGAAGTTGTTGTTTCGATACATTCATCATAGGTATTGTTCAGTTTGTAATAGGGATGCATCAATTTTATTTGATCCAGCTTCTACGTATTTTTATGTATCATCTTACTTTGCTTCATACTTGGATATATCTCGTGATCCTATGGATACCCCTGTGTATGTGTCTACATTTGTGGGAGATTATATTGTGGTAGACCATGTCTATCGGTCGTGTCTGGTCACTATCGGGAGTTATGAGACCAACGTTGACCTTTTTCTACTCAATATGGTGAACTTTGATGTGATTTTGGGCATGGATTGGTTGTCGCCCTATCACGCTATTCTGGATTGTCACGCTAAGACTATGACATTGGATATGCCAGATTTGCCATGGTCGGATGGAGAGGTACTTTGGATTATGTTACTAATAAGGTGGCGTCTTTTTCGGAAGTACAATATATGGTTAAGAAGGGGTGATTAGCATATCTAGCCTTTGTGAGGCACGTCAGTACTAATACCCCTACCATTGAGTCGGTTCAGCAGACCTACCGGTCTTGCCACCTCATAGGGATATCGATTTAGGTATTGACTTGGCGCAAGGCACTTTTCCCATCTCTATTCCACTATATCACATGGCACAAAAGGAGTAGAAAGAGTAAAGGAACAACATCAGGAGTTGCTTCATAAGGGTTTCATCCGACCGAGTGTCTTGCCTTGGGGTGCTCCAGTTCTATTTGTGAAGTATAAGGACGGCTCTATGAGGATGTGTATTGATTACAAGCAGCTGAACAAGGTTACAATCAAAACAAGTACCCACTATCACATATTGATGATTTGTCCGATCAGCTTCATGGTTCTCGGGTATTCTCGAAGATTGATTTAAGATAAAGGTACCATTAGTTGAAGATCTGGGATTCAGATATTCTGAAGACGACATTCAGGACTCGTTATGGTCACTACGAGTTTTTGGTGATGTCATTTATGCTGACTAATTCCCTAACAACCTTTATACACTTGATGAACAATGTATTTTAGCCATATCTTGATTCCTTCATTATCGTGTTTATTGACGACGTATTGATGTATTCTTGCATCTAGGAGGATCATGAGCATTACTTGAGGATCGTGCTCTAAACCTTGAGGGAAGAGAAGCTATATGCTTAATTCTCCAAGTGTGAGTTTTGGCTTGATTCAGTGGCATTTTTGGGCCACGTAGTGTCCAATGAAGGGATTAAGGTGTCCTTTACGAGCTAGGTGATGCATTCGCGTAAAGGAAAGGCAGGAAGGGGAATTAGACATTTGTTCTTATTGTTCGTGAGTGAGGTATCATATTCGTATAGGGACTGTGTAGTTGGTCATCGTGTTCGCGACTAGTAAGTCGCGTTCGTGAATAACGAGTTGGCAGCTGTATAAGTTTGGTCTTCGCGATAGCGAGGGCATTTCCGCGATCACGATGAGTATACCTGGGAGACTATTTAATACTTTATTTCTAGGCTTTTGGTTATTTCCTCACATTTTGAGTTAGAGAGTTCAATTTTTGGTGATTTTGGAGGAGATTTTTATGATTTGGATTGGGGTAATTAGTTTTGACACAAATTTATTTATATCATGATTCCAACCTCGATTTTAGTATTTGATTGATGATGTAAATTAGAGAAATTGGAGGTTTTACTAAAAACTTTTCTAAAACATAAATTGATGATTTGAAGGCCGATTTGAGGTTAGAATTGGATGATTTTGGTATGGTTAGTCTCGTATCGGAATGGGTGTTTTGAATTTATGAGTTTTGTGGTGTTATGAGGTGCGGGCCCGGAGTTGGCTCTTTGGGTTGATTTTTTTTATTTTAGTTAAAGATCTAATATTTATTATTCGAAATTATTTCCTATGGCTTTTATTTATGTTGTTAAGTTATTTTTACTAGCTTCGAGCTATCCAGAGGTTGATTTGTGCGAGAAGGGCTTGTGGCATGTTTTAGCTTGTTTGAGGTAAGTATCTTGCCTAACCTTGTGTGGGGTAATACCCCTTATGTTCTAGACCTATTTTGTCGACTTCTATGATGTGAAAAGTACAATGTACATGAGATGACGAGTGTGTATAAGGGTAGTATGTATTGCTTCGAACGGATTAGACCGTAGGCTATTAATATGCCTTTATGTATAGTGAATTGTATATTAAAATATGTTAAAATAATTTTATGACTACTTGATCATACTCATTACATTGATTTATCCATAATCATGTTTTATTTAATTAAACACCCTCCGATGTTATGCTTATTTGATATGTCCTTGTGCACTATTGTCAGAAGTTGTGAGATTATATCTCGATGTGACTTGGTATCATTATTGTGATATTGTGGCACTTGGTATTGTTTTTCTTTTGTTGTATCGTGGCATTTGTGGATATGTTGAGCAGATTGATATGAGGTGTCAGCACGAGGTTTTGCCGTGTGATTAGGTCTTTTGTTGTGCGTGTGGGGAAAAATAATGGTGGCAATGTCTCCGTCTTCCTACGTGGAGAAATAAGGGTAGATATATGCTCACGCGATGAAATAAGGGTGGCATATCATATTCATGTTCACATGCAGCGTAATAAGGGTGGCATTTTGATGAAGTTATGTGATATTTCGGGGTGTCCTCATTGTTTTTGTGATTGTGTTGAGACGAGGTTGTTATTATTATTTCATAAATATTGTTTCTGAAAAAATTAACATTTGGCACTTACTTAAGTTATTGGTTGTATTTGAAATATCCTCACATGCCTTACCTCTATTTAGTTTTTTGTGATAAAAAGGGGGTTATACTATATTGAGGTGTTATTACATGTTTTAAAGGGGTTGTGATTATTGTTTTTAGTTATATCTCAATTATCAGTTTTCTTCGATATATTCCTTTCACATGTTATTTGTCTATTAATTATCAAACTACTTGAACCTCGTCACTAATCCACCGAAAGTTAGTCTTGATACTTACTAGGTACCAATTATGGTGTACACATACTATGTTTCTATATGTTTTTGTACAGATCCAGGTACTTCAGACCGGACTGATCGGCAATGAGGCATTGAGCACACTGGAGACTTCAAGGTATCTCTACATGAAATAACCGCAGGCCTCGAAGTCACCCTATTATTTCATTTCTACTGTTTATGGATTTCAGATAGTTCTATATTTTAAGATTAATCTTGTGTATTCAGTTGGAGCGTGTGACTCTTTATCACCTAGTTCTTTGATATTATTTTGAGTATCTGCTGCATTGGCCTATACTACTCTTTTTTTCGCATTTATCTTAAGCTATATTTTCGTTATTTCATGCTTTAATTGTTCTAAATAATGTTAAGTGACAGTCTTACCTAGTTTGGAGACTAGGTGCCATCACTACTCCCAAGGAAGGATTTTGGGTCGTGACAAAAAGGTTTATGATGAACCTTTGGTACTTACCTCTTTCATGTTGACTAGGTGAAACTGTTAAGTTGGCACTTTGTTAGTGTTCAAACCTTTGCGGAAGAGTAAGAGTCAGTGATCAAGGGTATTTGCGTGTGAACCTAAATTTGTGGTTGAGGTACCCCTCTCTGGAACGCCACTACTCGGGGTACATGCGACCCTCGTAAAGGAAGTATTTCCAGTGAATAAGAACTAGAATTTCCATTGAGTCAGGAGCTAAGAGATACTGGAAAGATTTAATTAAGAGTATGCCTAGCGTCTTTCGATCTCTCTTATTAGAACCCATGCAACGATAGGAAATATTTTTTTAGAGAGTCAATGCCTTAAGACATACCCTAATAGCAGTTGTCGCCTACTTCACTGAGTTGTCGTTCACAAGGATTTTAAGAAAACCCGACATATGACTCGACTTTAATTTTTTCTTTTTATATTTCTTGGTCATGCTACCACACTCTTGAAACCTTGTAAATTCACTTTTCTTCAATGAGAATATAAGGAAAACTAGAAATTTTGCTCCCTAGCCCCACTTGGTGTTTGAGCACCACCATCTTCACTAGTTTTACACAACAGAATGAATTCGTCAATTGGATGCGATAGAGGACTGCATGGGTTATTCAAAGGGTAAGCGCACCTGACTATCTTTATTAATAAGTAAATGTCTAAGTAAGCACAAATAGTACGAATCTCTTTCTATATTAAATCCTGCTCTTGGTCGCTCGGACTCTTATTTTAGTGTGAGTCTTGAAAGCACCCGACGTTAAGTAATCAACATGAATTCCTCCGGGGTGCGTGTCCTTTAGACCCTCTCCTGCCTTCCCGCCACCACTGGAAGCAAGCTAACACTCTATATTGGAAAGTTGGGGGAAGATTGCACATGCTCCTCACTACTGATTCATATGGAATCCGCACGACCCGATGATCATATTCTTGGTGGGAATCATAAACTTCATAATGTTTTAATAACGGCTCACGCTTTTTAAATGATCTTGTTTATGGTTATGATAGGTGAATCTATTAATTAGTCTATTCTGATTTTGATAGGTGCGCCAGAAATTGCATTTCCACATTGGGTTCAAATGGTCAACGGGTTAAATTAACAATAAATTGAAATAAAATAAAGAATTGATGAACACTCACCTGGCACCAGGCTAGCATGACGCGCTACCAGTGCACTAGGTGGCCAATTTGCGATAGTAACAAGAGCACCAGGCAGCGCAACGTGCTAGCTTGGAAACTGGCTCATACCATTTTTTAATGAATCTATGTTTGACCCGAACATTTTATACATCTTCTACCATTCCACACCACTCCTACCTACGATATCCACGACTATAAATGTTGCACTGGCCAGGGCGCTGGCTCGTGCCTTTTTTTATTGAATGAACCTATGTCCCACCCCCCACCCCCCAACATTTTATACATCTATTACACATTCCACACCACTCCTACATACGATATCCACGACTATAAAGAAAAAAAAACACCACTCTACTCTAACTAAAAGGAGAAGGAAAACTAATCTATGAAAACAATCTAAATTGGGTTCCCTCCCAACAAGCGTTTGATTTAACGTCATGGCACAATGTAGGACTTCGCTTACTCATCACCAAGTATTATAATGGACTTCTAGCGATTAATGGAACCTCCCCAATATTGCTTGACCCTTCTCACCAAAAATTGCCTTTCTCCACATAGAAAGCGCATCTCTATTGCATCATATGGGGTTACTTTCCACCTCAAACGGACCTGACCACCTCGATTTTAAGTTTTCATGAAATATCTTGATCATGGAATTGAATAATAGTACCTTGTGGCCTTGTTCAAAGTGATGGGTTTGATATGCCTGTTATGCCATCTTTATGTTTTCTTCTTGTAAAGCGTAGCATTTTCATAAGCGTGCAATCTGAACTCATCTAACTCATTCAATGTAAGAGCCTCTTTTCGCCTGCATCTTGCAAGTCCATATTCAACTTCTGGACCGCCCAACACGCCTTATGTTCAAGTTCAACCGGCAGGTGACATGCATTCCCATACGCAAGCTTGTACGGAGATGCTCCAATTAGCATTTTGTATGCAGTTCTATATGCCCACAAGGTATCATCTAACTTTGCAGCCCAATCATTCATGTTCACACTCATCGTTTTGTATATTATGTGCTTTATTTATCTATTTTACACTTCATCTAGTCCACTTGTTTGTGGATGATATGCATTGACGACTTTATGGCTGGCCCCATATTTTGCGAGAAGGATATTCAACAGATGATTGCAGAAATGTGTTCCTTCATCACTAATCAACGCACGTGGAGTCCCAAACCTCGATAATATGTTCTTCTTCACAAAAGTGGCTACCACCTTGGCATCATTGGTCGGCAATGCAACAACCTCCACCTATTTGGACACGTAGCCCACTGCTAGAAAAATGTACTTGTTTCCTCTAGACAATGGGAGACATCAAAATCTCCACCTCCAGGATATTATTATAAGACATCTCATGACTTCTCGTGATTGTTCATGTTCTCTGAAACTGGTTACACTTCTAAACAAATGCATGTGCATCCTTGAATAATGTTGTCTAATAGAACCCCGAATACAACTCATTTGTAGTCGTCCTATCGCCTTCATGATGTCCCCCATATAGAAAGGAATGGCAGTCAGACAACACTTCTTCCACCGCCTTTTCCAGAATGGACCTCCTCCTTAACTGATAAGCGTACTATCTATAGAAGAATGGCTCATCCCAGTAGTAAAATTTCACATAATGCAAGACCTCTTCCTGGCTTCAGATTGAATTTTAGGAGGGATAACTCCACTTACAATATATATATATATATATATATATATATATATATATATATACACACACACACACACACACATATGTATATACGTCTTTTGGGCATGTTTTCTCACGTATGTAGTTCATATGAATCACTAGTTTATTTCCATACGTTATGCATAACCTACACTTATTTCATGTTCATATCACAGACGTATGCTTAGGGGTGTTCGATAGTTTGAACACAGGCACTCGTCACGGCCCATCGATTTGGGTCGTGATAAAAGTGGTATTAGAGCAGTTCCATCATAGGGTTGTCTACACACTGTGTCTAGTAGAGTATTGTTTATGATTGTGTTGTGCACCACACTTATAAACAGGAGACTGCGGGACATATATGATGTTATCCTCTCTTCTTATCTTAGATCATGCAATATGAGAATTCATTTTCCTAACAATATGTTATGTTTCAACAATTCATGATAAGGTTACAGCCGCCCAGAAGGGCAAGTCCATGGCTGATGAGACTACAAGTTGACCGGAACGAATTACTAGGGCTTGTGGAGAGTCGCATAGTGTGACTCCATCACAGACTTCACATACCCTTCCCTCTCTAGAGGAGATCCGAGGGGAACCAGCTCTAGCAATCGCTTAAATAACCCTAGCTCCTCAACTAGATGCATCGAGTCAGGAGATGAGATATGTTATTCAGCTATTGACTCGACTAGTGGTCGCATAGGATCAGCACAAAGAGGTAGGTATTGGTCATGCAAATAAGGCCATCATTGTGAGGGTTCGTTATTTCATTAATTTTGACCCTCCGATATTCACTAGAGCATATCCAAACAAGGACCCTTGGGTATTTATCGATAGGATGCTGAGGACTTTGAGGGTAATGAAGGCCACTATGGATGAGTCAGCGGAGCTAGCTTCCTATAGACTTCAGGATGTTGCAATTAATTGGTACGAGTATTGGGAGTTATCCAGAGGTGAGGATGCTCTTCCAGAAGTATGGAAGAAATTTACAGAGGCTTTTCTTCGTCATTATTTTCCACCAGAGTTTAGACGGGCTAGAGTTGATAGGTTTTTTACCCTTCGACAGGGTAATATAAGTGTTCGGGAGTACATCCTTCAATTTGATTAATTTGCTAGGTATTCTCCCACTATTGCAGGTAAGATGGAGGATCAGGTTCACCGGTTATTGATGGGGTTAGAGCCACACCTGCTTAATGACTGTATGTCGGTCTCACTTCATCCAAGCATTGATATTTCTCGTATTCAGGCATACGCTCAGGGTGTAGTGGAGCGTAAGAAGAAGTATAGGGCCGATAATGATCATCATAGGGGAAAAAGTAAGAGAGTGAGATTTTTAGGTCCTTCTAGTGAGTTTCGAGGTGGTCAGAGACAGCAGTACCCGAGGTATCCAACCCAGCAACGACTATTACACCCCCTCAGTTTTCCTGTAGGAGATTTGATTGTTCCACATATTCAGGGCCCATTTAGAGTTCCAAGGGATCTAGTTCTTAGTGTAGGGGTGAATCAAGTCAGATGAGGCCAGGATTGACACGATGTGCTCAGTGTTGTAAGCAGCATACCGCGCAGTGCCTTGTGGGGTTGAATATTTATTATACTTGTGGTTATCTAGGCCATGTTATGAGAGATTGTCCAATGAGAGGTGGTGCAGTTATAGTTCAGCCAGCGAGATTTGTAGTTGGTTCGTGAACATCATTACACCCCCTGTGCAAGGTTCACATGCACAAACTGGTCGTGGTAGAGGCAGACGTGGAGCATCTAGCTCGAGCGGTCCTCATAATCACATTTATGCATTAGCGGGTGGATAAGATCAGGAGTCATCACCTGATATTGTTACAGGTATATTATCAATCTTCTCATATGATGTATATGCATTGATTGATCCAGGTTCCACCTTATGATATGTCACTGCGTTGATTGCTAGAAATTTTGGGATAGAACCTTAGTTGGTTAAACCTTTTCAGGTGTCTACACCTATTAAGGATCCAGTGACAGTTAGACGGGTATATAGAGATAGTATAGTAGTGATTCATAGTCCTTCTATAGTAGAAGAACTACTTGAGTTAGATATGGTATAATTTGATGTTATAATGGGTATAGATTGGTTGGCTTCTTGTTATGCTAACGTTGATTGTAGATAAAAGATGGTTCGGTCCCAATTTCTAGGGAGCCAGTCCGGGAGTGGAAAGGTAATACTGCATCACCGAGAGGTAGGTTTATTTCCTATCTCAAGGAAAGGAAGATGATTAGAAAGGGATATATTTATCACTTAGTTCGGGTACAGGATGTGAAAGTAGAGTCACCGACCCTTCAGTCTATCCCGGTGGTTAATGAGTTTCCCAATGTTTTTTTCTGATGAGCTAACAGGCCTTTCGCCAGAGTGGGAGATTGAGTTTCCTATTGACCCATTACTAGATACTTAGCCGATATCTATTATTCCTTATAGAATGGCACCTGCAGAGCTGAGAGAGTTGAAAGGACAACTAAGGAATTTTCTTGACAAAGGCGTTATCAGACTCAAAACATCACATTGGGGAGCACCCATGTTATTTATGAGAAAGAAATATGGTTCCTAGCGGATGTGTATTGATTACATGAAGTTAATAAGACAATAATCAAGAATAAGTACCCGCTACCGAGGATTGATGATTTATTTGATCAGTTGCAGGGTGCCAAATGTTTCTCAAAGATAGACTTGAGGTCTGGTTACCACCAGGTAAGGGTTAAAGAGAGAGATATTCCAAAGACAGCACTCAGGACCAGATACAGGCACTTTGAGTTTCGTGTTATGTCATTCGGGTTGACCAATGCCCCAGCAGTATTCATGGACTTGATGAATGTGTTCAGACCCTTTTTACATCTGTTCTTGATTTTACTTATAGATGATATTTAGGTTTATTCTCGTTCAGAGGCTGAGCATGCAGATTATTTGTGTACTGTTCTCAGAGTTATACAAGAAAGGAGGTTGTACGCAAAATTCTCTAAATGTGAATTCTTGTTGAATTTTGTAGTTTTCCTTGGACATATTATTTCAGATGAACGTATCCGTGTTGACACACAGAAGATTGAGGTAGTGAAGACTTGGCCTAGACCCACGACACCGATGGAGGTTCGTAGCTTCCTGGGTTTGGCAGGTTATTTCAAGATATTTGTAGAAGCTTTTCTACACTTTCATCACCATTCACAAATTTGATTCAGAAGGAAACAAAGTTTTTGTGGGCTGGTGCTTGCGAATGGAGTTTCCAGGCATTGAATGATAGATTAACTTCAGCACCGGTTCTAACACTCCTAGAGGGAACCGATGGTTATGGTATCTATAATGACGCTTTGGACATTGGATTGGGTTTTGTACTGATGCAGCATGGTATGTTGTAGCTTGTGCTTCTAGACAATTAAGAAATCACGAGAAGAATTACCCGCTCTACGATTTAGAGTTAGTCGCGGTGATTCATGCACTAAAGATGTGGAGGCATTATTTGTATGGAATTCATGTTGATATCTATACGGATCATAAGAGCCTTCAGTATGTCTTCAAGAAAAAGGAATTGAATTTATGTCAGATGCGATGGTTGGAGATACTGAATGACTATGATGTTGATTTTTTAAACCATCCTAGGAAGGAGAATGTAGTAGCCGACACCCTCAGCCATAGCTCTATGGGTATCCTATAATATTTACATCTAAAGAAGAATGAGATCGCTCGTGAGATTTATCAGCTAGCTAATCTTAGAGTTTGATTACTAGATTCAGGTGATACCGGAGTTACTATTCAGGATATGAAAACATCCTCCTTAGCAACTAAAGTGAAGGAACGCTAGTATGAGGATCTTGTGCTAGCTAATTATAGAGATACAACCCCTCATAAGGAGAAGACACTATTTGAGATTACAGGAGATGGAGTCCTTAGATATCGAGGTCGATTATGTGTTCCTAATGTGATAGGGCTGCGCCAGCAGGTTATGGGAGAAACTCATTATTCTCGTTATTCTGTTCATCCAGGAGTGACAAAGATGTATCATTGTTGGTCCCAAACGCACACGCAAGTATACGTGGTCGTAGCAAGTAATATAATGTTAAATCGAATGTCGAACCCACAGAGACTTGTGTAAACTACTTTCCAAATCACTCTAATTGTTATTTAATCAAACCAAAATAAAATCCAGGAATGTAACTATTTTATACGATGATTCTATGAAAGAACTAATTATCAAGTAACGAGAGTATTGTTGTGTGTATTCAGTAGAGACAAATATTCCAGGGTTGTGATCAATTCACCACTCGTATTGCATTCTAATTAACTCTCCCCTTCATATAATTCACTCATGGTTGCTAATTAATCGATAAACAATCTCATAGCCTTCTCTCGAAGCACTACTCGCCTATTCCCAATAGATTAACGCCTATATCCCTATGAAATTAATCTATTAGAACGCACTAAGATTACGATGTTTAATTAAGCATGGTGACTAGGTATATTCCTATCCTGACTACAAATCCGCTCCCCTGAAGGGTTAAGATCGGGCTCTCTTCAATTCTTCTCTAATATATATAATACTTTCCCAAGCATAACATAGATAGTATATAGAACCAAATTGATGGCCGACAATTAAGCAATTAAACACAGAATTGAAGAAACAACCATATATTGAGTGAACTATAATCAAGGTTAAATTAATGTCGAATAACAATATTCATGGCTAAACCACAAACCCAGAACAATAGGTGTTTAGCCACTCATGCTATAATCAAACAATTGCATAATTGTTGCATAAATTGAAAATACTAGAATAAGATGAAGAAAACTTAGAAATCCTTCACTTCCTAATGTTCCTGTGTGTATCTTCTCTCCCAAAATGGCATCCTCCTCTCAAAGTTGTGTTTTTGGGTCTATTTATATGTTTGGGACAAACCCTAAATGTGTAGGAGGTTTCTATTCATACCGGGAAACACTTAAAACCTTCAAAACTCGGATTGTACCATACCAAAGACCCCAGGAGTTAAGTCCCAAATGCCCAGCTATAGCCTGGTATGACCAGGATTTACAGCTCAAACGCCCGGCTATAACCCGAGCCACTCCTTTTCGACTCTTGAGCGTATTTTTGACGTTTATGCATCCATTTAGCTCGGCTTCCATCTCCAGTTCACCTACACATGAAATAGACTGCATTATGCACATATGATGTGTATTTGTATCACAAACGCACATAAAATGTAAGGTACATTATGCTTAAAACCATGAATTCTAGCCACGCATCAACACCCCACACTTAGACTCATGCTCGTCCTCGAGCAATAGGACAATCTACTACCCTTCAACACGTACATATTTCATTATCAAGGTGTATTTTACTTTTCAATCACACACCCTGCCCCTTAACTATGATCGATACTGGCAATCAAGTATGAACATACAAATTTCACATTCTTCCCCTTCTTTAAACATGCCCAAGTATATCAATTTAATCAATCATACCAACAACCTAATTTCGACCACCCAACCTCAAGAGTCAACTTGCAACCACTAAGCCCTCTCAATTCATGCACCTACCCAACAAGAAAGTTTACAACATTACCAATCGTTCATAAGATCATGTGCCCTCACCAACAACAAAAGAGTGAATATAACTCGTCGACACATTCAAATATGGTTTTGAACATTATTTAAGGACATCACACAATTGAAAAAATTCCCTCACTCTCACAAAGAATTCATATGCATCCCGTGGTCGTCCCATAAGCTTGCGCGTAGTGTAGATCTCCACTAATTCAAGTTATCCAAATCTAGGATCAATTAGGACTTTTAAGGTTGTAATGTAAGCTACGGGACGGATAGGATATATTTAGGAATAGTGACTAACCCTCCTTAGCACTTTAATACTCTATCTTCACAAATCAACACATATTCTTCTCAACCAATTCCCTTTTCACAATTCATATTCAACATAGCCAATTTTCAATTAAGCACTTCTATATTTTCACTAGCACAAATTAATCGAAATTGGAGGTGTGTATCTTTTTGTACATACTTTTACTATCACTTTTTTTTTCTTTCCTACACACACTCCATACATGAAGATTCAATGGCTAGTGACTCTTGAATACAATTTTTAGTGCACTAACAAATCTTCCCATGGATCCACTCAAGAGTTAATCCCCAATATCTCACCTTACCTTTTTTAGCGACTAAGTGCCTTAGGAGGGAAAGGTGCAAAAATCTCAATTTAAGAACAAAATAGGGGTATGGCTTGTAATGTGGGTACCAAAGAAAAGGTCTAAAGGCTCAAAGGGGATAGCAATGGAAAATGTAATTCTTATGTGACAAGCACATCCATGATCAAGTAAGAAAATGCCTACGTCATCCCCTTGACTAGCATAACCTACAATTTCGCTTCGATTAACACACGGGGCAAGTTCTAGACTACACAGGATAGCATAGAAAATCACTAAACCTCACTCACACATTGCACATGACTCAATCACAACGGTTTTATTCAACTCTCAAGTCAAGCAAGCACACAAAATTGAGAGAATTAAGCAATATTACACTATGTAGCATTCAAGTCAAAAAACTGAGCTAAGGCATCACAAATAGGCTATTTATTTTTACTCAGGCATCACATGTCAAACCAAATATAAGGGAAAGCAGCATGTATGTCATAACCTAATATGCCGGCATCAAACATGTCATAGGGTATTTCTAAGTGACTCAGTTTCTTCCTAAATACTCAAAAAAAATTAATTTTAAAGTACCCGATTCAAGTTACACCCTTGGAAAAGAACCGTGGTCCAAACAAAAACCAAGGGGGAATTACTACACTACCTAAAGCAAAAAAATCTTTTTGGTATTTTCTTTTGACTTACTTCCCTCAAGAGAACTGTCTAAGAGATTCATCGCCGGGAAGAGTCCATATATGTATATATAAAAAAACTACAAAAACTTAAAAGAAAAATCATTTACTACCATGAATACAAAACTACAACACGAAACCACACACGGTGCAACAATTCCACAATACATATGTACAACACCCCACACTTAATTCATGCACTATCCTCAGTGCATCATATATAGACAAAACAAGTAATAGAATCAAGGTACAAGAAACTCCTTGATCATTCAGCATCTTCATCATCTGACGCTATCCATTCCTCCTCATGCTCATCTTCTCCATCATCTTCCTCATCTGAGCGCATCGGCTCTGCCTCAGAGTCATCAGGTGTGCTGATATCCTCATCATTTGGGAGCCTGTATCCCTCACCTGCTCCAATCATCTGCTGAGCGTGAGCATGGAGCGGGTACCTCTGATCCAACTCATCTCTCTCTTCAACTGACGTTGGGCGACCTCCTATTCGCAACTACAAATCCATCATCCCATAAAGATGGGCCATAAAGCTATCATCCCGCGCATTGCGCACGACATTGGTCAGTGAAGACTCTTCTTTCAGTCTTAAGCCAGTGATATCAGTCTCTCGTGAGAGTTGATAAATGGTATGGTCAAATTTGGGATCAACCGCTACATTTTCATTTAGCAAGAACTGAGTCAGGAAATTTGGGAATGGTATTCGATCAGTTCTATTGCTGGAACGCACCAACCCCATTTGATAGCGCATTAGATGGCCCACATTCACTCTCTACCCCGTCATGAGGAAGTATAGCACACAAATCCTCTCTTGACTGATTAAGGTGTCATGGGTGCATGGTAGTATCCGTGCATTAATCACTTTAAGCCACACCTGGGTTTCAGCCTTCATTTTCTTCTTGGGAAACCTTTTATGGCGATTTGTGGCTCTATCCCGAATCCAAGCAGCCTTGGACTCAACCCCACAAAGTGTGTGCCTCACCTCTCTATAGTTAGGATGGCGGATGAATTGCTCTAGCGGCTCCACCGGAAAATTTGGTGCACCTAGAAAATCGCATATGGCCTTGGCTGAAAAATCCACCAAGTGCCTACGAATTGGCACCAATTCGTCCTTGTCCTTAGGGGTCAAACCCTGCATAGAATTCCCGGACTAAGTTAAGGTTGATGTTACCATTGTGCCTGAACACATATCCTAAACCCAACTCATGGATGCTACTCCAAATCGCCGGAATTTTGTTCTCAGACTCCCTTCCTTAATGGCCCCTTCAGGGTGAACATGCTTGGGCTTGCAGCGTGCATACCATTTCCTGGATTGTACTCGTATGTTGTTGATACCATATTCCCGTTGGCCAATGGGTTGCTGTCTCATAGCAGCGACAGCAGCTACTGCTTCCTCACCAGTCATACTGGAAGTAGCATCTCCCTCTTTTTCTTTTCTTCTGAGGCGGTGGGGGTTTTGCTTTGGTTTTCGCTGGGGCCGAAGACGTGGCCTTTCCTTTGCCTATGGCTCTTCTGGGTAGCATCTTTTTCCCTGCACAAATGATCAGTAGTTAGTGGGTGTCACAAAGTTTGTACTATACGCTTTCCCAATTTGCCAAGGCTACTCAGACTTCACCTTGGCGCGTTTATGAACAATTGACACATAAGGCTTCTCGTGAGCCTCTTCACACTTAAAATTTGATGGAGTTCAAGATGCATGACACTAGTGGTTTGTTTCCCGGAGACTCGGGCTCCAAATGGGATATGTATTACCATTGAGGAATTACATCTAGCACTTGGCTAGCACAATTGCCATGGGAGCTCTTATGGACTTGAGGGACTGCCTCATGTACCCAAATCTGGTTAGGGTTCAATAATACCACTTAGATTCACAATTTCAGCCCGTTCCTTAAGGGTTTCAGGGATTGGGATTCACAACATAAAACAATATGACCATGAACTGCATAAACCCATAAAGAATCACCATGAATCAAGGATACACCTTTCATAATTGTAACACCCAATTCGAAGTAACAAAGGATAGAGATAGAACCATACCTCACGATTGATGTGTGTTTGTCGGATGAAGTGCACCACGGAAATCGAACCTGTGCAGATCTGTGTGTGTTGTGGGTGTTGTTGGAGTGAAGATGTGTGTGTTAATCTATGTGTTTTGGTGTGAGTGTGAGAGATAATCTGTGTTGGTTGTGTTCTTGGGAGTAGAAACTTGTTTGAGATAGAGTTGGGAGATGTAAAAAATGAAGTGGGAACTTACCTAGCGTTTGGTGTGCGTTTTAGTCAGTAATCCCGGGCACCCTGGCATTATCCAGGCGTTAGAGTTGGAACGCCCAGACCACCCTGGCGTTAGCCAGGAGTTTGGTTGGAACGCCCGATGCCCCCTAGCGTTAGCCAAGCGTTTGGGGCTTATCACCTTATGCCCCCTGGCGTTAGCCATGCATTTGGGGTTTATCGCCTGATGGTTAGCCCCACTTTCCGTCATGCTAAAACACTGCTCCTTTCACCCGAATTCACTTGCAAGCTCGTTAGTACCTATAATTACACGAAATACTTCTAGTTATTCCAAGATTTAACTAAGCATTGGGTTGCCTTCCAATAAGCGCGTTAGTTAATGTCGTGGCACGACAGTTACAATAAGTCAATAGGTTGCCTCCTATGAAGCGCCTGATTTAACGTCGCGGCACGACGCATAATCTCGCCTCACTCATCAGCGAGCACGACTTGGGTCTTCTCACGATTTTTTGTACCACCCCAATAGTGTTTGACTCTATGTCCATTCACTAAAAATGTTCTTTCACCATGTATAGCTCGTAACTCAAGTGCACCATATGGGGTGACTCTCACTATCTCACACGGGCCTAACCATCTCGATTTCAGCTTTCCATGAAACAGTCTAAGCCTAGAATTGAATAATAATACATGTTGTCTGGATCAAAATGACGCGGATTTATATGTTTGTCATTCCATCTCTTGGTCTTTTCTTTGTAAAGTTTGGCGTTTTCATATGAGTGCAACCTGAACTCATCCAATTCATCCAACTACAGCAATCTTTTCTCACCCGCGGCTTTAAGGTTCATGTTTAGCTTCTTGATGGCCCAATACGCCTTGTGTTTAAGCTCTACGGGCAAGTGACATGACTTCCCATAGACCAGTTTGTACGGTGATGCCCCAATTGGTGTTTTGTACGCTGTTCTGTATGCCCATAAGGCATCATCTAACTTAGCATCCCAATCTTTCCTGTTCACACTCACCATTTTCTCTAATATTTGATTGATTTCTCTATTGGATAACTCTGCTTGTCCACTTGTTTGAGGGTGATATGCTGTTGCAACTCGATGACGGACTCCATATTGAGCTAAGAGGTTATACAACAACCGATTGCAAAAGTGGGTTCCTTCATCACTAATCAAGGCACGTGGAGTACCAAATCTGGAGAATATATTCTTCTTCACAAACGCACCGACAACCATGGTATCATTCGTCGGCAATGCAATTGCCTCCACCCATTTCGACACATAGTCAACTGCCAGCAAAATGTATTTATTTCCTCTGGATGATGGGAATGGACCCATAAAGTCTATCCCACATACATAAAAAATCTCTTCCTCCAAGATATTATTCAAAGGCATCTCGTGCTTCCTTGTTATCATTCCTGTTCTCTGGCACTGCTCACACTTTTGAACAAATGCGTGGGCATCTTTGAATAGCGTTGGCCAAAAAAAACCAGATTGTAGCAATGTTGCCACTGTTCGATCGCCACCATGATGGCCCCCATATGGTGATGCATGACAATCATACAGCACAAGTTCCACTTCTATATCAGGAATACATTTCCTCATTCACTGAGCACCACATTCTTTGTACAGGTAGAGCTCATCCCAGTAGTAAAACTTCACATCTCGTAAGAACCTCTTCCTTGCTTCAGATTATATTTCTGAAGGAAGTACCCCACTCACCAGATAATTCACATAATCGGCATACCACGGGGGAGGGTTTTGGGTTATAGCAAAAAGTTGCTCATCAGGAAAGACTTCTTAATATCTCCACCCTCCTCACCATGATCATGATTTTCCAGCCTTGACAGATGGTCAGCTACTAGCTTGTCAGTGCCCTTTCGGTCTCTTATCTCCACATCAAATTCCTGCAGCAATAAAACCAAGCAAATCAATCTAGCTTTAGATTCTTTCTTTATAAATAAATAACTGATTGCTGCGTGATCTGTGTGGACTATAACTTCTGTCCCCATCAAGTATGCCCGGAATTTTTCAAATGCCCACACCACAACTAACAGCTCCTTTTCAGTGGTGGTGTAATTCTGTTGTGCATCATCAAGGGTCTTACTCGCATAGTAGATGGAATAAAACACCTTGTATTTCTTTTGGCCTAGCACTGTCCCAATTGCATGGTCACTTGCATCACACATAAGTTCAAATGGTACTGACCAATCAGGTGCAAAAATTATGGGGCAGCTACCAATTTCTTCTTGATCTCCTCAAATGCCTTCAGGCAGGGTGCATCAAAATTTAAATTGACATCTTTTTCCAGCAACCTTCACAACGGAGTAGCAATTTTAGAAAAATCTTTAATAAATCGCCCATAAAATCCTGTGTGTCCCAAGAAACTTCGGATGCCCTTCACTAAAATTGGTGGAGGTAGTTTTTCAACTGCCTCCACTTTTGCCTTATCAACTTCGATACCACTTTTAGATACTCTATGACCCAAAACGATGCCTTCCTGCACCATAAAGTGACACTTCTCCCAATTTAGCACCAGATTCGTTTATTCACAACGGGCTAGCACCATGCTCAGATTTTTCAAACAATCATCATAAGATGACCCAAAGACTGAGAAATCATCCATGAACACCTCTATGAATTTTTCCACCATGTCAGTGAAAATAGCCATCATACATATCTAGAAGGTGGTTGGTGCATTGCAAAGACCAAATGACATTCGCTTGAAGGCGAAGGTGACATAAGGGCAAGTAAACGTGTCTTCTCCTGATCCTGTGGGCATATGAAAATTTGATTGTAACCTGAATACCTATCCATAAAGCAATAATATTCATGCCTTTCTAATTTCTCCAGCATTTGATCAATGAATGGGAGTGGAAAATGATCCTTGCGGGTTGCTTTGTTGAGCCTTCGATAATCAATGCAAACTCTCCAACCCGTAATAGTGCGGGTAGGAATTAGCTCATTCTTCTCATTCTCAATCACAGTCATCCCTCCCTTTTTGGGTACACATTGAACCGGGCTCACCCAGTTCCTGTCAGAAATAGGAAAAATAATACCTGCATCCAGCAATTTTATGACTTCTTTCTTCACTACTTCTTTCATGATGGGATTCAGCCTCCTTTGCTGCTCAACACTCGGGCGATGTCCATCTTCCAAAAATATTTTATGCATGCAAAACGATAGACTGATTCCTTTAATATCTGAAATGGTCCATCCAATTGCCTTTTTGTGCTCACGAAGTACCCTAAGCAATTTCTGTTCTTGTGTATTGTTCAGGCTGGATGAGATGATTACGGGCAATGTCTCAGAGTTCCCCAAATAGGCATTGCGTAAATGTGTTGGAAGAGGTTTGAGTTCCAGCTTTGGAGCCTCTTCAATAGATGGCTTAGGAGGGGTTAGAGTAACATGCTGGTTCAACTCTTGAAATTTTCCTAGCCCGTGGAGGTAACTGCAAGATACTTCAAGAACTTTCTCAATGTCTCCCCTTGTTTCACCCCCACAGTATTCTTCATCCCCAACTAACACTCGCTCAAGAGGGTCAACCGGACTCATGTATGGAACCATTGATGTCGATTTGCTTTCCACTACAGTAATCATGGATAGCTCTTCATAGTGGACAGGCTCCTCAACTGGCTCCTCTTACTTTGCCACAGCCTCCTCAACTGGCTCCTCTTACTCCTTTGCATTTTTTGATTCTACTTCTGTGGTGGCTAGTTTTTCACTAAAATTCACTTGCTTTCTCTTCTTTGATGGGACTTCTTTTAATTCTCGCCCGTTCCTCAGTGACATATCATTAATAGGAGCCTTAGGATTAGCCTCAGTGTCACTTGGAAAGGAACTAGCTGGACGAGTATTTTGGGCACTAGCAAGTTGCCGTATTTGTCGCTCTAGATTCTGAATGACTGTTGAGTGGGATTCCTCTTGGGCCTGAGGGTCAACCATCATTTTCTATAGCATCTCCTCAGTATGGCTCATTGAGTTTGTTTGGTTGTTTAGCCTGTGGCAGTCTATGTCGCTGTTGAGGAGCTTCTGGCCTGTACTGATTCTGAGTACCTTGATTTGCATCCCAAGAAAATTTTTGGTGGCTCCTTTAATTTGGATTGTAGGTGTTTCCATATTCATTTGCTTGGCCTAGATTTGCATTACCCACGAAACATACAGACTCTGAATTTTCTAGGCATTCATCACTCGTATGACCCTCTCCACAAACTTCAAAATATATCTGAACCTTTTACATTAGCTGAGCTTGTTGCTTATTGATAACTAGGGTCATCTTATTGACTTTGTTGGCCAATGTGGCAACCTTAGCTGATAATGCGGAAAACAATTCTAACTCAAGGACTCATGCAAATTATGGACTGTGTGTCTGCCCATCTTTCCTTGCCAATCAGGATTACTTTTCGAGAATTTGTTCAACAATGCATAAATCACATCAAAGCTTTTCTCCAATACATGACCTCCTGATGCACCGTCTACCACAATCCTTGTCTCTTGGTGTAGCCCTTTTATGAAGGTATGAGCCAACACTTCATTAGTTTGGTTGTGATGAGGACAATCCCGAAGAAGCCCCTTGAACCTCTCCCAAACTAAATACAAGGACTCGCCTGATATCTATTTAAAGGCGACTATCTCACTTCTAATCTTTGCAGTTTTTCCTGAAGGGAAGACTCATGCCAAAAATTTACGAGTCGGGTCATTCCATAATGTAATAGAGTTAGCCAGTTCCTCCTTCAACCATCTCTTCATTTTGCCCAACATAGAGAAAGGAAACAGTGTGAGCATTATGTAGTCCGTGGTGACTCCATTAGTGAGATAAGTATCACTAATCTCAATGAAGTTCATAATACGTTGAGTGGATTCTCACTTGGTAGACCCACAAATTGCCCGTTTGCATGTAGCGGCTGGATCATGCTTTGTTTCAGCTCAAAGTGCCAAGTGATTCTAGGCTTCACGATGTTTGAGGTAATATTAACAATGCTAGGCATCACCACCTCATGGACTGCCACATGTTGCTTGTCTGCCATTCCCGCAGGTAGTTGAACAAGTGCTTGAAGATTATCTGTGTCCCTTGCTTCTCTCAACCTCATGTGAAATGTGCTCTGAGGTTCGGGGTCAAAGTCTTGAAGTCTATCTCTGCTCCTGACCCTTCGCATTCAAACAAAGTTCCTAAGAGCAAAGCAACCAATAAATAACGTTAAACTTGACGAATTAAACAACAAAAGTTAAAACTAGTAAAATAGTCAATATTCAAGTCCCCGGTAACGGCACCAAAAACGTGTCTCTCCAAATGCACATGCAAGTATACGTGGTCAACAAGTAATATAATGATGAATAGAGTGTCGAACCCACAGAGATTTGTATTTAACTACCTACCAAATTCACTCAAATTGTTATTCAGTCGAGTCAATCAAAGTTGAATTGTGTGGTTATAGCTAAGTAGATAATGTAACAATTATCTAGTTTAGCAAGCAGGAAATGGTTGTTGAGAATTTGGTATAAACATTTCAGCTTTGTAATCAATTCACCAATCCTATTGTGTTCAAATTAATTCTCATTTTCATACAATTCGTTTATGCTAATTAATAGAGTAATTGCTCTCGTAGCATTTTCCCTAATTACTACTCGCCTATTCAAAATAGATTAATACTTATAGTGCTATGTAATCAATCTATCAAGAACATATTGAGATTCTGATATTAAATTAAGCATGGTGATTAGGTATTGATGCGATACTAAATTGCATAGTCTAGTATGTGATATACCTTACATTTGAAGTGATTTAATGATAAAAATACACTTGTTAGGTGCTTAATGGAGTTTATTTCATGTGTAGGTGAATTGGAGATGGAAACGGAGCTAAAGGGATGCAAATACGTCGAAAATACGCAAAAGGAGACACTCGGGCGATATCCGGGCGTTTGCCCCCTAAAGACGGGCACCCCCTGGCGTTAGGGGGGCGTTTGAACCATAAGTCCAGGAACCCCCAGGCGTTAGGGGGGAGTTAGGGCCCAAACGCCAGGCCTGCCCTGGCCTTAAGGGGGCGTTTGGCCCCAAACGCCCAGTGTCCCAATTTCGGCCAGATTCGAGTTTTGACGAGTTTAAGTGTTTCCCGGTTGAAATAGAAGTCTACTACATGGTTAGGGTTGGCCAAAAACATATAAGTAGACCCCAAACAACACAACTTAAAGGGACGGAAGAAGATACGGAAGGATTCAACAAGACAAC
>ML324432.1:12452-43928 GCA_005239505.1 Nicotiana paniculata | reverse complement strand
TGACACACAGAGGCTGGCTATTCCACACTGCACTTACTCTATTTTGGCTATGAAATCTAGGTGTGAGCACTGCCCGGGTGCCCTTGAGGTCCTTAGGGAACTCTGACACAACCAGATTATGAGAAGGTTGTGAAATAATACATGACATTGAGGACTTGGAGACTTGAGCCTATTATGTAGGCTTCATATAGTTAACTTCTTATTTTCCTTCTATTTTAGTTTTGTAATTCGTATTCAATGGCTTGTAATAATTAATTGTAAACAACTCTGGGGTCGGATAGTGAAAATGGGTAGGTGATATGCATGTTGTAGTATAATTAATGGTAGAGACCATGTTTCTAGGTTTATTATCTCTCCATGCGCAATAGCAGCCATGTTTAGGTACACCATGCCACGCATTTGATATCATGCTACTTAGGATGTATGTGTATTCAACATCTCATCTACGCTTAGAAATCCTGCCTATAGGATAAATAAGTACAATAAAATAAGTTGTTATTATATTATTCTGCCCATGTTCTAAAATTTCACTAGAAGTACTGTCTTAGGATAAATAAGTTGTAATCATGTCTCATCATGCTATACACGTAGAGATCCTGTTCTAGGTGAACAACCATTAAAAATCTATCACCTATGCTACTTCTGAAACTGTGCATAATGCTATGATTCTATGTGCATTTAGAAATCCTGTTTAAGTTATTATTATGCATCATGATGCATTAGATATCATGCTATAGGATCGTATCTATTTAGCTGCATTTAGTCTAAACACAGAACAATCCCGTGTTCTCAGCAACTGGTAATTAGTCTTTGTACATTTTCACACCTAGAATCGCATGTTATTA
Organism: Nicotiana paniculata; assembly: GCA_005239505.1. NCBI lineage: Eukaryota > Viridiplantae > Streptophyta > Magnoliopsida > Solanales > Solanaceae > Nicotiana > Nicotiana paniculata. The sequence continues at coordinate 43,083 of ML324432.1, read as the reverse complement.
GCTATAAACAATCTAGAGTCATTAACAAATATGAGTAACTGTTGCATGTTATCCAACACTTAGGCAAGCCTTAGGTAATTAACTTAAAAAAGAAGAAGATAAAATCGGAACTGTCTTTGTGATCATGTTTAACTATCAGCATGCTTAAAACCAGTAGACAAGTCTGATTTTGACTTCCTCTCTGAGTTATGCAATAATCTGTCTATCACCTAGATACCATGCTTTAGGATTCTGAATTATATGGACCTTAATTGTGTATGAGATGCTGCTTATGTGTACTGTGTGTGGAGGAATATTTGAGCCTTTATCTGTTTTCTATGCTTTCCTTTATCTGTAGTCCTACTTGTTTTGTTATCTGTCGCCTTAGAATTCTACCTTTAAAACCTGAGGGTCTGCCTAGCATCTCCTTTTAGGATAGGAGTCCTAATTTCCTCCGGGACTGATAGGAAGGGACGGGTAACAACATGCAATAGAGGTCGAGACCAACACTCGTTTTAATAACCTTACGGGGTGGGAAGGGTAGAATATGGATATGATGACCGGTGCGCTAATACCACGTGTAGACCCTCTTCAAGGAGTGATTACCGGGTATTGCATTGATATGATCCATATTATTATAAACCTAGGACACCTTTATATGCTAGGTCGTAATTCCTTTTCAAAAGCCAGTCTTCTTTACTGTTTTTCTAAACATCTACATGCTTAAGATTTAAATCCCTTCTTATTTGAGCTTTTACTTGTTATTTGCTAGTTGTACAAATTCACGAAATCATTTGGCCGGGAACCACACTTGTGGATCCTGAGGGGTGTCTAACACATTCCCCTTAGGATAATTTCAAGCCCTTACCAAATCTCTGGTTAGCAACGAAGTTATAATTGAACCCCTTAGGTTCCCTAACGCACCGTTAAAATCGTTAGGTGGCGACTCTTCAAAATATGCAAATCCCTTTCCCAAAAGGAAAGAGTCTTACCAACCAATGTCACAAACCCGATCTCTTCGAGGAAAAAAGGGGCACGACAACTGTTTAACACCTCGAGCACCTTCCTGTGTTACTACAATCCAGTTGAGTACATTAGCTTGATCAAATCTGAAGATTTCTTCTTTTATCCATATAATAAGCTCAGAACCTAGTTCCAACACTTGAAATTTTCTGCCAGGCCTACTTCCAACATATAATCACCGTATCAACTACCACACGAGGCACCAGAACACAACTGCGTACCTTTGCTGAATCGGCACCATACACCGCATAATCCATCATCTGACCATAATGAAACTCCATGAACCTTAATAGACAAAATTTCACAAATCTGGTGCTCCTGATACACCTCATAACAAATATACATACATCCTGCTATAATGTTAACGATACCATCACAACGGAGGAAATGTGTAGAAATTCATCCCTAACTACAGAGTTAACAAATCCTTGAATACCCCATCTTGACTAGAATCATCACTTCATTATGAACCTGAATAATGGTATTTGTTCTTTGATATACACTTCACATAACCTTATTGCACTGATCCCTGATCCGATAATCTCGTCTCACCCAGTACGAACTGCTCGGACAACAAATCACCCCAAACATGACCAACAGCCTCACATGATACCACATCGCGCCAATAGGCCATAACTCGAATATGATAAATAAGAAATGACTCAGGAAGGGACTATTCAACTCACGCAACTAATATGAACTTTTCTCAGAAAATAGGAAGTAAAACATAAGAAAAATTAAATATTTATTAACCCTTCTCATCATCACACTTTTGCGGCGTGCAACCCGATCCAAATACATACCTGTGGCGACGTGCCACCCGATCCACACATAAAATTTACATGAGAAGATATATCTACGGAGCTGATTTGCTCACTATTACAAATTACTGAATATCGGTCACAAGCACGCTAAGTGCATAATACCATCCTGGGGAGACTGACAAAGCCGCATGCTACAAAACTCAAGCACAACTGAGGTGCGATATACACATATACACTCTGGATCTCAAGAGCTATCCTGCTCACATAACATCCCCACTACGCGGGACCTCAACACATAGGAAATTATCAAGCCGTTTCACAACTCACACGACACAAATCACAATATCGCATAAATTTGACGGAGCAACATCTTTTGTTCTAATACCTTTCCATGAAAAGCGCTCTACTGAAATGAACATGCCTGGCTCATACGGAGCCCATAATCATATTTAAATCCATCCACAAACATCGAGTCTACCTTTATCTCACAAACTAAGATAATAGCTTTTACCTGGGTCCATATTAACCCACTTCCTCTCATAATGTGCAAGAACAACCATCATAGCCGGGATAAACACCCCACAATCCACAACTGAATGAACTGAACGCCTCTCAGTCATAACTTCTCAAATAAACAACATTGCACTTCTTTATACTCAGTCCAAATCTTCAATCCATCAAGTGACTACATGTCACACTTATACAATCTTTTCGCGGTCATGCTTCCACGACCTTCCACACAAGGCAACAAGACACATCAAGAACCCATGACCAGGGTACAAAGCCTCTTCCACCGAATATCAATCTCACGTGACACTGAAGATAACACCAGCTTACTCTGAACTTTCGGATCTCTTTTTCTTGCTCTTCCAAGCTCATGACTTCCTTATTAACACCGAACCGCAATCTCGATTCTTACTCCCAGTTACATACTGCTTTCCGCACTTAACATGCCAATATGAGGTAGCGCAAGAATTCCATCATAACTGCTGAACCATCAATAGGGTGAACACTTCATCATATGAAAACCTTTTACTTAACTCAATTCAGGAGTACCGTCTCAACACACGAGTGAATTCCCATAATCACCCAACATGCAAATCCTTAAGTAGTACTCTATACCACCATAACTCTTTCGGGGTCCGCCTACACCTGACAGGACATATCACTCAATTGCTCCCACATGAAATCCATTACGACGGCCGACAAGACTCGCACACACCGGCACAAACCACCTGCATAACTTAATCACATCAAAGGAACCGATCACTGCCGTAAATGTGCCATTTCAACCATGGCTAATCAATCTATTTGCTTTTAACCATCTTCATTTGCCTCAGGAATAATAGCAACTTCCTTCAACTCATAGCAAACTCAACCCTCACTCATCCTGAGTGACCTTGATTCACGAGACTATGCTGCCTAAATCCCGCAAACCGTCTCATACCCTCCTGATAATCTTTCTACAATCCAGAGTTTTTTCTCTCACTCCTCCAATACTATCCTGTATGCTGAAACATGTCATAGAACATTCCAACCATCTTTTTTTTTCTCTAGAAATTACTCTGCAAAAGCTTGATTCCCGATCATACTGCTGCCCGAAACCCTTAAATGCCGCCTTCTTAACTTTTGAATTCACTAGGACCGCTATTGAGAGTCACCCACTCTGACTGGCCCCGAATACAATCAACTCCAAGGCTCTTCTAGCACATGAACACCCTTTTCCTTGAAGCACGTGACTGAGTCACTACCCTAACAACTCCCCTATGCCTTAAGCAAAATTCTGAATCTTCCAAAGCCTAACCCTGGCCCGACATGGCCAATTTTTTCATACATTCATCAAATCCCATGCACAATCACCATTTTACTCCTTTCCCTTAGCTGAAATAACTTGCAAACACGTCGACAATCCGCAACCCTATGAGAAGACAACCCTACAACCCAACTGCAGATGGTGGGACTCCCCCACTTAGCCCAAAATTACTCCTTGCACCACTCTAGACCCTGCCGAGATCCTTTCTCCTTTGATAATGCGATCTTGCTCAACCAATCCGTCCAAATTCTTCCAAATCCTCTTGCTATCACTCCCTAAATACTCAAATTCTCTAGCATCATTCACACATTCCGCCTCATACCGAATAGCCACTAGAACCTCTCACAGCGACTTGCCAACCATGCCACCGCTAACCCCATTCAGAGGAGATAACCCACCTGTGGAAATCACCCACGGACACCTTCCAACGACGCTGAAATGCATGCTCTCTGCGACTTCAATACCCCATCCTACGCCCTGCTGCATTTACCAACTTTACTATTCCATCCGCTCCTCATGGACATCCATTAAATGCGCGACAATATCTTCAAATTCCAAGCTATGCTGCCGCTCCCCCACTTTGCGACTGCTCGACTACCGCCTCTTACACATGGCCTCCTAGAAATGGAACCACCGCCTAGCCTCACTTCAGGATCATTCTCTGCCAACTGCATTCTTCAATACTTCTTCTCAATACTCTGACCCCACGCAACCGAAGAAACCATAGCACCGACAAACTTAACACATTTCATTCGATCAATGACGACGACTTCACGCCACAGGTGCATATCCCACCCCACTTGAAGACACCCAGCCTTACTACTTCATTAACCCCAATTGAACCATTCATAACCCAAATGCCTTTCTTCTGCCGGAACTAAAATACTGAAATCTCGAAATCACACTCTGAGAAGACCTCCCTTCAAACCATTCATCACCCCCAACATACGGGCAAGCATTCTATCATCATATTGACATCACACGATAACAAATCGCAAGCATCATCACTACCTGAGCATAGCCGTAACACTCTCAGAAACACAGCTACTGAGCTGAAACAACATATTATTCTCTTGCAGGGCCATAACAACAGCCCCAACCAATTATACATGGAAACATCTCGAATTACATCCGTAGCACCATTTCAACTCCTCAAATTCCTGATTCATAGAAAGCGCTTCACGACGCGTAAGATTGAGTAGGAATGAACATAGGAATAAGCCTCAAAGGAATCGAATCGCACGAAGAGAAAATAAAGAAGGGAAGTACTCCTAATAGCCCTGTAGCCTCTCGAAGATAAGTACAGACGTCTCCGTACCGATCCGCAATACTCTACTAGACTCGCTCATGACTCGTGAGACCTAAGGGAACCTAGCGCTCTGATACCATGTTGTCACGACCTAAAATCCATACGGTCGTGATGGCGCCGGGCATCATTGTCAGGCAAGCCAATCATTAATTAATTGAAATAATTTTTCTCTTTTTAACATTTATGAAGAAGCATTTCCTTTCACTTTATTACATATTAACTAAATAAAATCTGTCAAGTAAAACAATAGTTTAAATATTACTCTTTAGCAAATATATCCCAACACATCCCAGAACCCTGTGTCACAATTACATGAGAAATTTCTAAGAATTTATAGAATCATCACAAAGCCTGTCCGAAATACAAATTGGACAAGGGAATATAAACTGAAAGTAAATACAGTACGAGGGAGACTCTGTCAGTTGCGGATCACCTCCGGATGATGCAACTCGCCTAAGTCTCTGAATCCCCCACATTGCTATGAAAGTACATGTGCAAATAAAATGCGTAGCAAGTGTCGCATGAGTATAAAAATAACGTATACTCAGTAAGTCGCCCGCCTAACCTCAGAGAGGTAGTGACGAGAGGTCGAATTAGACACTCACTAAGAGCCAACAGATTAATTAACAACATATGATGAAAACGGTAGGCATGTGAAGGTAGTAAATAAACAATATATATAAGGCACTGAAATACAAGTAAATACTGGGAATAAACAAACATTTACCACTTCCTCATTTTCCCCCGAATATTTTAAATAAACAATTCCCTCTTTGTTTTTTCCCAAATAACCTTGTCACTTTTTAAAATCTATGAAAAACATTTAACAATTTAGCATGCGCATACGAGATAAGGACAACCGGCCTGAGCCGTCATAATAATCAACTCTGTGCACTGCCGAGGATCGAACGGCCCGTACCAAAAGTGCACCTCTCAACAAAATACTCATGACTATGCACTGCCGAGGATCGAACGACCCGTACCAAAAATGCATCTCTCAATATAATAATCATCTCTGTGCACTGCCGAGGATCGAACGACCCGTACCAAAAATGCATCTCTCAATATAATAATCATCTCTGTGCACTGCCGAGGATCGAACGGCCCGTCCCATAAGTGCACCTCTTAATATAATAATCATGTCTATGCTCTGCCGAGGATCGAACGGCCTGTACCAAAAGTGCATTTTAAATCTGCCATGGCGTACGACCCGCTCCCATGAGAGTGGGGTAAATAACACTCCGCTCGCGTAATGTAAATTGCGAAGCGGTCATATGCAGACATGCACAATCAACAATCCATCCCAAATACGTCGGGAATACAAATACTCAAGTAAATGACCGATTTCTCCTTTAAAAACCACAAAATAGTATTTAAATCCTTTTTCGAAATTCACATGCCAAGTTTTTATAATGTTTAATAATACAACCTTATCCAGAAATACAATTGCCCGCGAAGGAAAATCAAATCTCTTTTTAGATGATTAAGAAAATAAACTCTAATCTTCCTTAGTCATTCGATTACAATTTTAATTGTATTAGCGGTCTAATATTGCAGACAAGATTACAGGTACAACAGGTAAGGCATGCTAGTGGGTCCTAGGCTATCCGGACATGGCATAATAGTAGCTACGCACGGACTCCCATCACCTCGTGCGTACGTATCCCCCCGCAAATAGTAACACATACTTAATTAGTTCACCTAGGGGGACAATTCCCCCTCACGAAGTTAGAAAGGAGACTTACCTCGCTCCGAAATTCCATAAGCGGCCTCCAAGCCCTTCCGGTGACTCAAATCGTTGCACAACGCCCCGAAACTATCCAAACAACGACAAACCAATGAAAAAATACTCTAATATTTGCAACAATTCCAAATTATATAATTTTCTAACTCTGCTCAGTGAAATGACCAAAATGACCTCGGGCCCACATGCCCGAAAATCCGAAATTTCTCAAAGATACATTCTACCCATAGCTTTACTAGTTCAATTATACAATTTACTCAAATATTCATGCTCAATTCGTGGCTAAATTCCAATTTACCAAATTTTTAGGTCCTTCCTCCAAAATCCCAAGTTTTCTACCTATTTCCATGTCTAATTCATGCATATAGTCTTGTATTTAACTTAAAAACGGGAGGAATTTACTTACCTAGACATTTCATGAAGGAATCCTCTCCTGAAGCTCCTACAAAATTGACCATAGCAAGGAAGAAATGAAGAAATGGCCACAAATTCCGTTTTTAAAACACTGCCCAGAAAAACCCTTTATGCGATCGCATAGAAAGCTGTGTGATCGCATAAGACAACTATGCTGCCCCCAGGTTTCCTCCTGTGCTTTGCATCACATCTCCCGCGCCAAGCTCCATATTCCCCAAACGCACGCTTGTGTGATCACACCACAACCCCTGCGAGCGCACAGGGCAATTCCCTGCACCTCAATTATTTTCCTTTTGTGCGATCGCACAACCACCACTGCTATCGCACAAGGCAAAATTCCAGCCCCTCAAATTTCCTTCATTTTGATCTCACACAAGGGACCGCGATCACATAGCAGACCAGATACAACAGAAGACAGCAGCAACAAAACAGAGAAAAATGGTCCGAAACCACCCCGAAACACACCCGAGGCCCCCGGGACCCCGTCCAATCACACGACTCAATCCTAATACCTCATTCGAACTTAGTCGAGCCTTGAAATCACATAAAACAACATCGAAACCACGAATCGCACCCAAATCCAAACTTTATAAACTTTGAAATTTCAAACTTCCACATCTGATGCCGAAACCTATCAAATCACACCCGATTGACCTCAAATTTTGCACACAAGTCATATTCGACATTGCGGACCTGCTCCAACTCTTGGAATCGCATTCCGTACCCGATATCAAAATTTCCACTTCCGGTCGGATTTCTCAAAAATATCAAATTTCTATCTTTAGCCAAATGACTCAAAAATGACCTACGGACATCCATATTCACTTCTGATCGCGCTCCCAAATCCAAAATCACCATACGAAGCTATTCCTAGACTCGGAATCCCAAACTGACATCAATATTACTGAAATGCACTTCAAGCCAAACTTAGGAAATTTCTTCAAATATGCTGACTTCCACAATATGCATCGAAACTCTCCCGGGTTATCCAAAACCCGATCTGGACATACGCCCAAGTTCTAAATCATCATACAAACCTACATAAACCTTTAAATCCTGTTTCGGAGGTCGTTTACTCAAAATTCCAATCTTAGTTGATTCTTCCAACTTAAGGCTTCTGAAATGAGAATTCTCTTTCCAAATCAACTCTAAACTTCTCGAAATTCAATTCCGACCACACCTAAAAGTCATAATACCTGAAATGGAGGTGCTCATGACTTCAAACCACTGAACGACGCACTAGAGCTTAAAACGACCGGTCGGGTCGTTACAATAAGTCAGGGTCGAAGTGTATTTCAGTGTTATTAATGTCCGTTTGGGATTCTGAGCTTGGGAATAGTTCTGTATGGTGATTCTGGTTTTAGGAGCATGATCGAAAGTGAATTCGGAGGCCCGTAGGTCATTTTAGAGTCATATGGCTAAAGTCGGAAATTTGAAGTTTTAAGAAGTCCGACCGGAACTGGAAATTTTGATAACGGGGTCGGATTCCGATTTTGGAAGTTGGGGTAGGTCCGTAATGTTTAATGTGACTTGTGTGCAAAATTTGGAGTCAATCGGACGTGATTTGATAGGTTTCGACATTGAATGTAGAAGTTGGAAATTTTAAAGTTCATAAAGGTTGAATTAAGTTGCGATCCATTGTTTCGATGTTATTTGATGTGATTTGAGGCCTCGAACAGGTCCGCATTATGTTTTGGGACTGGTTGGTGTGATTGGACAGGGTCCCAGGGGCCCCGGGTGGATTCCGGGTGGTTGTCAGATTGAAATTGGAATTTGAGAAAGGCTGGGGTTATTGGTGTCTAGTGTGACCGCACCTGCGAGGCTTTGGCCGCAGGTGCGGAGTCGCAGAAGCGGCTTTGGCATCGCAGATGCGGATTTTGGCTGGCTAGTCTGGGGGGACGCAAGTGCAAGGTTATTTCTGCACTTGCGGAAGCGCAGATGCGGAAGAGAGAGCGCAGATGCAGAGCCTGACTGGGAAGGAGGAAGCCTCAGGTGCGGGTGCATGCGCGCGCAGGTGCGAGGCTGGAGGGCGCAGGTGCGGAGGTCGGGTCTGGGCAGTGTGTATTTTAAGACGGGATTTGGCCATTTTTCACTCATTTCTCACGTTGATTGGCGATTTTGGAGCCTTGAGGAGAGGGGATTTCATCATCTTCTATGAGGTAAGTAATTCTTGCAAGCATTAGGTTAAATACATTATTTCATAAGGATTTAAAAATGGAAAATTGGTGGAAATTGTGGATTTTGGGTAAAAGACCTAGAAATTTATATTTTTGGATTTTGGCCATGAATTTGGGCATGGAATTTGGAATAAGTTATATAACTGAGTTCATGAGGATATGGGTAAACTTTATCTTCGAAAAATTTCAGAATCCGGGCACGGGGCGCGAGGGCAATATTGTTAACTTTCCGATCGGAGTTGGGAATTTATGTAAATTGAATTGTTATAAGTATTAGAGTGTATTTTTATTGGTTTGCCCGTTATTTGGATAGTTTTGGGGCGTTGTGCATCAATGTGAGTCGTCGGAAGGGCTTGGAGGCTGGTTATGAATCTTCGGAGCGAGGTAAGTCTCCTTTCTAACCTTGTAAGAGGAAATTGTCCCCATAGGTGAAATAATTAAATACGTGCTACTATTTGTGGGGGCTACGTACACACGAGGTGGCGGGAATCCGTACGTAGCTACTATTATGCTTATGTCCGAGTAGTCTAGGACCCAAAGCATGTTTTATTTGCCATACTTGTAACTTAATTGATGAACTTGGAAATGATTAAACCTTATCGAACTTGGTAAATGAATTTCTGGAAAATATTTTAAATACTATCTTCGCGTCCATTAATAGAGAATTTTATCAATTCCTTGGGTAATTGTTTTCCTGATAAAAATTTGAATTTATTGTGTGAATGTGTGTATCTATGAGTACCTGAGTCGCATGTACGATTCGCAAGCAGGGTAACTCTATTATTTATATATGACCACGTCGCATGATCGATTCGCGAGCGGGGTAATAGATGCATCTATGGTTCGAGCCGTTCGACCCTTCGGCAGTGCACAATTTACATTCATCGTTGGTTTGAGTCGTTCGACCCTCGGCATTTCTTGCGCATGATATTTGCTGAGTAATTTTTGAGATTTTTAACTGTTTACTGGTTTGGTTATAAATTGTCAACTGAAATGATGAAGATTTAAAGTTTATAAATGTGGAAGAAGTTGTTGTTTCGTATCACTATTTGTTAATTACCTATGATATCCATGCTTAGTGTAATCCTTGTTTATATTGAATTGAACTCTAGTGAGTGTTAAAGTTGACCTCTTGTCACTACCTCTTCGAGGTTAGGCGGGATACTTACTGATTACACGTTATTTTCGTACTCATACTACACTTGCTGTGCATTTTTATTGCACAGGTACATGTATATCTAGTGGCCTCGCTTGGCGTCGAGGCATGGTTGATATGGGGACTTGGGTGACTTTCACCTCTCGAGACGACCCGCAACCGGCAGAGTGTCCCTCAGATGTATTATATTGTACTTTTATTTCTTTGTCCAGTTTGTATTCCGGACAAATATTGTATCACATGTATACCTCCTAGAAATTGTGTTCATGCACTTGTGACACCAGGTTCTGGGATGACTTTGGGGTGTATTTGTCAATTGAATTATTTAAAACGTTGTTGTTTACTCGGTATCTTTAATTGATCTTTATATAATGAAATAAAAAGTAACAATTTTCAAAATACTAAAATAAGAATTTTAATTATCTATCGAGTGTTGGCTTGTCTGACAATGGTGTCCGGCGCCATCACGACCTTAGCGGATTTGGGGTCGTGACATTGGTACTCGGTTGAGTAAGGTACCGGGTGCCCGTCGCAGCCCATCGGTTTGGGTCGTGACAGCCGTGTTGCATCAATACACACCCAAGCCCGATCCTTGAAGCGTCGAAATATACCACAAACCCATCTGTACCCTCTGTCAGGGTCAACACCGATGCCGTAGTTAACCTCGACTTCAACTCCTGGAAGTTCCTTTCACAAGCTTCATACCATTGGAACTTAACCGCTTTCTGAGTCAATTTAGTCAACGGAGAGGCAACTGTAGAAAAACCCTCCACAAACTTCATGTAATACCCTTCTAAGCCCAAGAAACTGCAAATCTCTATTGGAGTGGTAGGTCTTGGCCAATTCTTCACCGCTGCAATCTTTTGAGGATCAACCTTTATTCCTTATCTGGAGACGACATGATCCAGGAATGTAACCGATTCAAGCCAAAATTCACATTTCGAGAACTTCGCATACAATTGGTGCTGATGAAGAGTCTGCAGAACTGCCTTGAGGTGATCAGCATGATCCTCTCGACTTCGTGAATATACAATAATATCATCGATGGACACTATCACAAAGGAGTCGAGGAAAGTCTTGAAAACCCCATTCATAAGATCCATGAAAGCTGCCGGGGCATTTGTTAGCCCGAAAGATATTACCAGGAATTCAAAGTGCCCATATCGAGTTCTAAAGGCTATTTTTGGAATATCTTGCTCCCTGATCTTCAATTGGTGATACCCTTGAGCGTAAATCAATTTTGGAGAAGTACATAGCACCTTGTAATTGATCAAACAAATCATCTATCTTGATAGTGGGTAATTATTTTTTATTGTGACTTTGTTGAGTTGCCGGTAGTCAATACACATCCGTAGCGACCCATCTGTCTTTCTTACAAAGAGGACCGGTGTGCCCCAAGGTGACACACTTGGTCGGATGAAACCCTTCTCTAACAAATCCTTCAATTGTTCCTTTAACTCCTTCAATTATGTCGGTGCCATTCAATAAGGTGGAATAGATATAGGCTGCGTGCCTGACATCACATCAATCCCAAAATCAATCTCCCTATCTGGTAGGATCCTAGGGAGCTCATCTGGAAAGACATCTGGGAATTCATTTACAACTCGCAAAAACTCAAGTGTAGGTGCCTCAGCATCGGTGTCTGTAACCCGAACCACATGTAGATACACCCCTTGTTAATCATCTTCACGGCCTTAAGGTAAGAAATTAACCTACATTTTGGCACTGGATTATCCCCCTTCCACTCAACAACTGGCTCATTAGGTAATTCAAGCCTCATATATCTAGATCGGCAATCAAGCTTGGTAAAACATGAATAAAGCCAATCCATCCCCATTATTACATCAAAATCAACCATCCCCAATTCAATGAGATCGGCCATGGTATCCCGACCACGTACCGTGACAACACAATCTCTATAAACCCGTGCGGCCGTAATAGACTCACCGACTGGAGTAGATACAGAGAACGACTCATAAAGCTATTCCGGTTCTATCCCAAATTCCATAGCAACATAAGAGGTAACATAGGACAAGGTGGAACCGGGATCAATAAGAGCATATACATCATGAGATTGGACAGTCAATATACTTGTGACAACATTTGGAGAAGCCTCTGCACTCCGGAGACCACTCATAGCATAGAAACGACTAGGTCCTTCTGAACTTTGTCCACCACCCTTAGCTGCACCACGCCCTGCTGATGCTGGAGAGCCTTGAGCTGGAGGGGGTGCTGAAGATGTAGTAGCTTCAGGACTTGATAGTTGTGTTGTACCCCTGCCCATACCCTAGCGGGATAAATGACACTCCCTATGAATATGGCATGTTATCTCGCACCCCTAACATACTGGCAGGCCCATGTAGCAGATTCCCAAATGCATCCTCCCACACTTGGGGCATGGGGGCCTTCGCTGCTTCTGGAATCTCCCTCCTGATCGGCCCTGATGGTGGGACCCCCTACTGCCTTGATTGGGCCTAAAGTGACTTCCCTACTGCTGACTGTGCCCTACTGGCGGTGCACTAGCTGAAGACTGAGCATAAGACTGGAATGGCTCTGATGACCCTCCCCTAAAAGATGATCTCCCACCACCAAATGAATCCCCAAGGTTGCCCGCTGATCGGGCCTTATTTCTACCCTCTCCCTCCACCCTGCTTTTTTTAACTTTCGAGCCTCTGTAGCTTGAGCAAACGCCACCATCTTACCATAGTTCATATAAGAATTTAAGGCAGTTGTGGCAGCCTCATTAATAACCAAAAGGCTAAGGCCCTGCACAAATCGATGCACTCTGGCCTCCATAGTCGGCATCATGTGAATAGCATATTTTGACAGGCACACGAACTCCATGTGATACTCCCACACACTATTTCCACCTTGCTTAAGATTCTCAAATTATGCAGCATGGGCGGCCCTAGTCTCGGTAGGCAAGAAATGGTCTATAAAGGAATCAACAAACTCACTCCACCTCGGTGCAGGGCTCCCCTCCCCCCCGAGAGTTCTTCCACAGCTCAAACCAAGAATATTCCACCCTTTTCAGGCGGTAGGTGGCCAACTCCACTCCCTCCGTCTCAGTAGCGCGCATAACCTGGAGAGTCTTATGCATCTCATCAATGAAGTCTTATGGGTCCTCCTCGGGATTAGCACCCGTGAACATTGGAGGATCCAACTGCAGAAATCTGTTCACCCTAGAACTGATAGAATACCCTGGTTGGCTAGAAGATGTGGGTGCAACATTCAATCTTTGGGCCTGAGAAGCCACTATCTGAGTTAGCATCTAAATAGCTCCCCTAAGATCCCCATCGGAAATATCAGAACTGGAAGCTGGGGTGGGAGGAGGAAACGAATTATCAGGAGGTGGAACCGTCGCTCCCTCAGAAGGTGTAGGAACTAGGGTGGTCTGATCAGGTGTGGTGGAATCAGGAAGTGGAGAAATCAGGGGATTATCTTCACCCCTCGGGTATTCACCCGCATCATCAATTAGAGAATCAATAACCACTTATAGATGTGGTCAACAACACACTGATAAGAAGGACTCTAGTAGACACGGCTCCGAGACATCCTAGAACTTAAAAACCTTAGGCTCTGATACCAAGTTTGTCACGCCCCAACCTCGAGGAGCGCGAATGGCGCTCAACCGAGTGGACCCGGTCGAGCAAGCCTGGTAGACACTTCCTACCCGACTCGCTTATGACCAAGAGAAGACGTGTTACCATTAGTTAAACAGTGGAAAGATAATATATATAAACATTATTAATTCATTTTATTTCATTTTGATACATCATAGTTACGTCCCCAATATATATGCACTTTACAATTTAGTGGAACAAGAGTTCAAAACACACATAATCTGTCTGAACTTTCTAGCACCCATACACAACCCACATAATGTCTAAGGAGCCTCTAAAGATACAAAATATAGTTATGATAATGATGGTGAGAAGGCCCCGGCTATACCTCAAAACGTGGTAAAAATATGAACAAGATATACAGTACACAACCCCGGGATGAAATGTGGCTCACCAAGACTGCTGAGAAGAGAATGCACCACTAGTTGTGATCAACATTGTCTGCTATAGAACCACCTACATTCATTTAAAGATGTAGCGCCCTCGGTAAAAGAAATATTAGTACTGTCGAATAGTACTAGTATGTAAAGCTAAAACACCATCTCAATATAATGAACAATAATAGAAGGGGAAAAACAGTCACGAGTTCAATAAGAGCTTCAAGCAATACTAAAACATCAAGTAAGGGTCACATAAGTTCGCAATCATTCCATCTTATTAAGTTGGTAATCTTTAATTCCATGTGCCACAATCCACTATGCCATCGTGTCCTTACACGGAGTTTGATCTCGACTCGATCGGCTAGGTCATCTCAGTATCCATAATTTCAATCATCGTTTCCAGCACAGTTACCACCATGTGTGCGGCATGGCGTCCGATCACGGACCAATCGGCTAGGCCATCTCATTTGAGACATTATCCTTTCAATCAATCATCTCACTTCACATTTCTTTTCCTATTTTTCGATACATTGGCACGAGTGACCTCATTTACTTAGTCGTTCGTGGAACTTGGCCATATTTTAAAATTCAAGTTTTCCTTTTTACACACATTCAATAACATTATCATCAGCAACAATAAGGCCTATCATGTAAAGCATTTGTGCACATAAGGGAAAGACTTGGAAAATCCTAAGCACATAGAGGTTTTTCATACAAATTGGTATAACAACCTTCATTCGATTTTTGACATGCAGTCTTATCTTTCTTAGCACATATTCCACATTTTTACGCATATCCTCGAAGAGCAAGATGGCATGATAAGCATTTAGTGCAATTATTGAACATATATTATTTAATATAATACATTTGGGATAGTCAATTCTAGTATGATCAATTTGGGGACTTACAATAATTTCACGCATACCAAGGGTTTCGATTCTAAGAAGAAGGGGGTTTAGTCATACATACCTCAATTGAGCCTCTTAAAACTTTAAGATGTTCGAGAATTAGCAACTTCAATCTATTTTAGTAATATAGCAAAAGTTGAACCCAAAATTAGCAAAACGATCATAATCCTAGCTCACTTGAGCATTCTATCAAACACTATATGTTTATTAAGGTTTTCTTGGTCCTTTTTATGAAATACTACATCAACCCACAACCCATTCTTTGCTTCTATTGTCCAGGGAGTCAATTTACTATGCATTCTGATTTTAAATTATTTTGAGATTTAAGGCTTGGTATAATTTATATTACACAATATATAATTATATTTTGCTGGAACTAGTTAAGTCATGAATGTTCATATGTTAGATTCCGAAGCAAAGTTTTCTTACCTTGGACTATATAAAATAAGATGGTTTCCGTCGAATAAGAAAATGGTTTATAGAAAAGGAGATATGTCAAACCGTGGTTCATAGTCTCATGTTCTAAGTATAGAGACCGATAACTATTTCTTCTATACATCATGTTGATTTCTGGTATATGTTAATTTTATTTGTTGGATTGGTTGAAATTTGAATTCATAAATTAGTCGCTCTCATGTTTTGAATTTACCCATTATGCTCTCACAATAAAGGATATAATAGGCATTAATTCACCGAGTTAAATATTTCTTAGTAACTGATTTCTTTAGAGCTAATGAAATTTGGGAATGACATTTCACTTGTCTTAGTGAAATATATTCATATAGCGTTCCTACTGAATATCTAATTTTATTTCCTAACAGTAATTAATGTGGCTTGCAAATCATTACGGTATGCATTGTGTGAATTATCAGCATATAACGACTTGATAATTGTAATCTAAAACACTAGTCTTTGGTTATCTTGGTGGATAATTATTTAATTTATTTATCCTAATTATGATATGAAAAGGCATCAGGCAAGAGTTAATTTTCTTAATTTTTCTTCATGAAAGATTGATAGTGAAATTTTATAATATTCTATTTAGTACAAAGGCCTTTCTAGATAGCCATGCTTCTATCACATTTAAATTCATGACCGTGATCAATGTCTAAGATTGTACTGTCTCCTTTATTTAATCATGTCATATATTGTTGCTCATGGAAATGATCCATGCGAACTCTAAGTAAAGTTACGGGGAAAAAAATTAATGATCACTATAAAGTGGTAATATTTGTAAGGCTCGAGAGTACCATCACACAATGAGGGTAAGACATCATGTTTGAGTCATGATGCTTCATGATTGTTACGACCCAAAATTAAACTTGTTGTGATGGCATCTATTATGGTACTTGGTAAGCCAACAACTCAGACATTTTCAACATTTTCAAATTTAAAATGTACTAAAACGGGTTTAAATAAGAAAAATCTCAGAGAAACTGACAAAAACCGTCACAGCTCAATACAGAGGTTTTCTAAAACCAGGGTGTCACCGAGTACATCAGCATCTATACCATATACAAAGTCTTATACACTGTCTAAGAAGTAGAAACTAAATAAATAAAACGGAGGGATAGGGGAGGAGGGTCAATGTCTGCGGGTGCCAGAGCACCTACCTCGAAAATCTCTAAATGATTGAAAAACTCTAAGAATTAGCACCCACCATATCCGGAAACACCTGGATCTGCACACGAAGTGCAGGGTGTTGCGTGTGTACGACCAACTCAGTAAGTAACAATTCTAACTATTGTGCTGAAAGCAGTGCCGAGCTTCACATGGTACAATTCAATTACAAAAATACGATACAGAAAGGTAGACATGCTTTCTCGATATGCCAAATACAACTGAGATAAGAAATGATGCATCTCGATATCTACATGTCAGTTATGTATGCCAACTTGTCACGACCCAATCCCAACCTACGGGATCGTGCTAGGCAAGCCAATGTTAGAAACTTAATTAACCGTTTTCCTTTGAATATTTACTTAAACACAATCAAACAATTTCAAATAAACTAAATCTAATAATTTCCAATAAATGGCTCCATGAATAATAATAATAATAATAATAACCAAATAAATAAGCCAAACCTCGAACTAAATACATATAATCATAAGCCTACCCAGGGTCTGGTGTCACAATTCACGAACTAAGAATACTACAAATAATGGTCTGAAAGAATATATCTCTGTCCTGAAAGAAATAAAACGTCTATAAAGTAAAGAGAAGACTCCAGGAATCTGCGGACGCCAACAGATCTACCTCGTGTCTCCAAACGAAAATACGCAGCTACTAAAATCTCATAACTCTGGCCGGTACCTGGATCTGCACAAAAAAGTGCAGAGTGTAGTATCAGTACAACCGACCCTATGTACTGAGTAAGTGCCGAGCCTAACCTCGACGAAGTAGTGACGAGGCTACGGCGGGGCATTAACAATATAGCATGTGAATAATATATAATAAAGCAAGAAGGAAATAATAATAATAAACTAAATAACCAGTAACTTGCAACAGTAAGTAAAAACAACTCGGATAACTCTTTTCAGATATCAACTATAATCAACTCCTCAAAATTTCCAAGTTTCAATTTAAATCACAGTAAAAAGTCAGAGTATGAAAACCTTTTTAAGAAAATCGGAGTTTTCCAAATCTATTTTTGAAAATCAGTAAAACATGATTATTCTCCCTTATCGCCCCTTGTTGCGGCACGCAACCCGCTCCCACCTGTCCACTCTTATTGCTCCTCTCTCTATATACATCACCCTTATTTCTCATGTTGCGGCGTGCAACCCGATCCCACATGTCCACCCTTATCACTCCTTGTTGCGGCATGCAACCCGCTCCTACCACACATATCATATCAGTTTATTTACAAAAACTTTCACAATTCAGGCCAAGCCTTTCACAATATTTTTGTATCAACAATTGTAAATAGAAGCTGTAAAACTCATAAACTTCATCAATTATCATTTCACGACAAAACCAACCGGAAATTATATACGTATCATAACACTGACATTCCAGCTCAATCCTTATGTAACATAACAAAACCAAGAGAACAACCAACACTTTCAAAATATTTGAAACAATACTTAACAATAAGTTAACGAATCCAAATAGACCTATAAACATCAATGATCATAAAACAATTAATCCTGGAAGCAAATAATTGGAAACGGGGAAAGGGGTCATGTTAAGCAGATAATTTGGGGGTGCATAGTTACTCGTCACCTCACCTATACACCACACACATGTAATTTCACATTGCAATTAAGTTGGGGATTCTTATTCCCTCAAGTCAAGGTTAAACCAAGCAATTACCTCAAATTCGCAGGTCACTCACTGCTCAATTACCGCTTTTCCTTTCGAATTTGACTCTAACCCGCTCGAATATAATCATAATTAGTTTAATATCATTAATTTATGCTAAAGGAACTAACTTTACTGAAAAATCATTGTTTTCCTAAGTTTTCTAAAAAAATTAAAACCTGACCCCGGGCCTGCTTGGTCCAAACTCTGGGTTCGGACCAAATTCCGTTGACCCATTCACCCCCGAGCCCGAATATGTAATTAGTTTCGAAATCCGACCCTAATTCGAGGTCAAAATTTTACTTTTACAAAATTTTCTAATTCTACCCAAACCCTCAACTTCTACCATGAATTTTTTTAATTTTTGATTGAAAAGTGATGAAAAATAGTGGGTAATTGAAAGAGAAGAGTTTATGATTGTTTACCAACACCTTGGGGATGAATTTGTGTGAAGAAAATCGGCTCTAGGTCTTTGTAGTTCGAAAATATGGAGAAAATAGGTTTTGCCCGTTTTTCAAATTGATTTTATATAGCTGGGCAGACCTTCATCGCGTTCGCGATGGGCCTGCCGCGTTCACATAATGTTCTGGCCCAGTGGCCTTCGCGTTCGCGGCCCACTAGGCGCGTTCGCATGGAACAAATGGGTTTCCCCCTCCCCCAGGTCCATTTGTACATCGCGTTCACGGTGGGGTGGGCGCGTTCGCGAAGGGTACTACCCCAGTGCTTCGCGTTCGCGAAGAAGGATTTCTCCCTCAGACATTTTTACTCTCCGCGTTCGCGAGAGAAGCTTCGCGAATGCGAAGGACAATTCGTCAGTGCACCAGATATAGTTATGACAACAGAAAATTCTAAATTTAAAACATATCGTAGCCTATTCGAAACTCACCCGAGCCTACGGGGATCTAAACCAAACATGCACGCAAGTCTAAAAATATTATACGGGCTTGCTCGTGCGATCAAATCATGAAAATAACATCCAAAACTATGAATTTAACCTCAAAACTCATCATTTTTCTCAAGAACACTCAAATTTCACTATTTCTCAACCAGGTATCCGAATCATGTCAAATAAATTGCAATTCTCACCAAATTTCACAGATAAGTCTTAAACATCATAACAAACATGTATCGAGCTCCATAACCAAAATACGGGCCCGATACCAACAATTTCAAACATTAATTCATTACTTTATTTCATTAAAAATCCAGCAAAATAATTTCTTTCAAAATTTGATTTCTAAGGCTAGGGACCTCGGAATTGAGTTCCGGGCATATTCCCAAGTCCCATATTTTACTGCGGACCTCTCGGGATCGTCGAAACACACATCCGGGTCCGTTTCCTAAAAATGTTGAGCAAAGTCAACTAAAACCAAATTTTAAGTTCCAAAAATTATTATTTCTCATATTTTCATATAAAAGATTTTCAATTTTACGCCCGGACTGTGCACGCAAATTGAGGTAAATAAAATAATCTTTTTAAAGTCTTAATTTATAAGATGACCCTTTGGGTCATCACACAATTGGTGTACAAAACAGTGATGAAACCATAAGCATACTCTCAGAGTATCAATCAGTCGATCCTCCCATTCCCTCCATCCTCACGGTCACTCATTCCTCACAATCACTTAGCACTCGCGCTTGGTTACTCACGCTCGCACTCAGTAGGTACATGCACTCACTATGGGTGTGTAGACTCTGGAGGGGAAAATCCAGCCCAAGCGCTATAGTAAGCCAATCATGGCATGAATCAATAAAATATGTTGCGTCGTGCAGACTGATCCCATAAATATCCTCACAATCAGGCCATCGACCTCACTCAATCATCAATCTCTCTAGTCTCTTGGGCTCACAAGAAATATGATAATCAGCGTCAAATAATGATGATATGATGTATCAATAAATAACAATAGAGACTGAGATATGACATGCAAATAATAGTTGTGGCTAAGTACATAGTTGCAAATTAACCAAATAATTCAACATGCAACGCAACCTCTGTGGGTCCCAGCAGTACCAACATGTAGCCTAAGCATGATTTCTAACATGACTCGCAACTCAATTTATCTAACACATGGAGAATATACGGATATCAACAAGATCATGCAACTATACAACTCCACAGATCGACCAAGTCACCATTGCTACGGTGCAAGCCCACACACCCGTCACCTAGCATGTGCGTCACCTCAACACCAATCACATAACATGTAGTTCAGGGTTTCCTACCCTCAGAACCAAGTTTAGAAGTGTTACTTACCTCAAACTGAGCAAATATCTACTCCAACAAGCCCTTGCCTCGTATCGGTCTCCAAATGCCTCGAATCTAGCTACAAACAATTCGATACAATCAATACGAACTAAATGAATCAATTCCATAAGAAAATAATAAGTTCTTAATCAAAAATCTAAAAGTCAACTCAAAAGTCAACCCCCAGGGTCTACGTCTCGAAATCCGATAAATGTTACAAAATTTGAACACCCATTCTTGCACGAGTCTAACCATACAAAAATTATTCAAATCCGATATCAAAATCTCTCTCAAATCCCCAAAATTCTGCCTAAGAAGTTTCCTCCAATTTTTCCCAATTTCTCAACCCAAATCACTAATTGAATGATGAAATCAAAGATATAATCATAGAATTTAACCAAAAATAAGTAAGAATAACATACCCCAATCACTCCCTTGAAAATCTTTCCAAGAATCGCCTCCAACCGAGCTCCGAAAATCAAATTTGTGATATGAACTTAAACCCTCATTTTTTAAATATTTAAGTTCTGCCCAGATATCCTTAATCGCATACAATGCTTCGTGATCGCGAAGAACAAGTATGCTACCCCACAATTTAAACTTACGAAAACACGACGCACCACCACTCCAGACCTACGCGATCGTTTAAAAACCCATGTGTTCACATAGAGCAACGTGCGTGACCCGCTCCTGCCTCATTTCCTCTTCGCGAACATGGCTCCGCCCACGCGTTCGTGATGCACTGCTTAACCAACCTACGCGTTCTTATATTACTGCTCGCGAACGCATAGGGAAAAATTCCTAGCTTCCCTAAACAAGCCTTTGTGATCGCGGACCTATCCACGCGATGTCACGACCCATTTTCCCCCTGCGAAGGACGTCGTGATGGCACCTAGTCGCTACGACTAGGTAAGCCTATTAACATTTGAAATAACAAAAATAAAGAAGAAAAATGAAGGAACTACTAAGCTCTGATAATCACCATATAATAGTAAAATGCCGCTCGGCATAACAAGTAAGATCAGTACGCAAATTTATACACAACACTTCCCAAAATACGGAACCATGAGTCACAATCTCTACGAAAACTATCTAACTGTCTGCTATACATAGAGTCTAAGAAATAAAGGAGGGAAATAGAGTAAAAGGTAGGGGGAACTCTGAGGATCTGCGGACGCGTGCATATATAACTTGATGTCTACGGTGGCTGCTGTGGTTGCACTAATATGAGACGGACGAGAGGTACCTGGATCTGCACCCGAAAAACATGTGCAGGATGGGCGTGAGTACACCACAATGGTACACAGTAAGTGTCAAGCCTAACCTCAGTCGAGTAGTGACGAGGTCAGGTCAGGGCCCTACTGATATAAATATAACAAAATAATATAGAAAGAATATACAACAATAATATAAGTACGGAAATTCAGTAGGAATTGAATTTAATAAAAACCAATAGTTCAGAACATTGTAATAGCAACATGGGATCTCCCGGGATACCGTCTCATAGTCCCAAACGTAAATGTGCATGGGGATCTCCCGGAATACCATTTCGTAGTCCCAAAGTAAATATGCAGTGCTAGGGGATCTCCTGGAATACCGTTTTGTAGTCCCAAAATAAATATGCAGTACATGGGGGATCTCCCGGAATACTGTTCTGTAGTCCCAAAGTAAATATGCAGCTCAACCAATAAACACAATAGTTACAACAAGAAAACCTACAGTTTAGGCTATGTTCAAACCAAAGAAACAGGAAAATTCACTAAACATGCTGCACAGAGTTCAAATAGACAGTCAAAACACGTAGACATGCTTTTCTAATCTAAACAAGGTAGTTACATAAGCTAGTGTAGTTCAAACAAGGAAAAACAGGTTATGATTTAGTGAAAGACGGAGTTTTGCAACAAATATTCCCTGTACGTCCTCGTCACCTCACATACACGGCTCTCATATATCAAATAATATCAAAATCCTAAGGGGAAGTTCCCCTACACAAGGTTAGGCAAGCCACATACCTCGAACCAAGCTCAATCAATTCGAAATCACACTCTTTCCACGAGTATCCAACTCCGAGTGGCCCAAATCTAATCAAATCAATTACATAACGTAAATATAGCTACAAGTAAATAATCTAGCTAATGAAATAAAAGCTAAGCTAAACAATATTACACTTAATTTTTCTTCTCTCTAACCGTCTTCTCTCGGTGCACGTTAATGTGGCCTAGCTAATGTGCGCTCTTGGAAGCCATGGGAGGGAGAGGTAGACCCAAGAGGAACCTTATGAAGGCTCCGCTTACTGATCAGAGATCAACGAAAGCACGAAATGCAGTTTTAGAGCTGTTTGACTCACCAAAAGGGGTGAGAATTGAAAAACCAACTGAGGTAGTTACTCCGAGGAACATGCAGAGTGATCAGAGCAAGACGGAAACAGATCTAGCTCTCAAAAATAGCAAAATGAAAGATGTGGTTGATACGCCTGCAGCTACACAAGTCACAGGAGGTGGATCTGGAAGCAGGAAAGCTCAAACACATATGATGACACTAAATAGCAATGAAACAGTGCCATGCAAATCTGGCGCTGTTGAAGACACTAAAGTTGTTGAGCAAGGGGAGAAGGATAACATGGCTCATACATGGGCGAATGTGGTAGTAGGGAATAAATTAGCTATGAAAGGTATGAATCTACAGTTTATTGCACCAATGATTCAAAATGGCGAGAAAATTGTGAAACTAGATCCAGAGGATGTAGAACAGGAAAATGCTAAGTGGAGTTCAGCAGTTGTGCTCTATGTGATAGGAGATTCACCTACTATTGGAGCAATGGAAAGATTCATAAGCTCATTCGGTAAATTTTCAGTAAAATCTCAGATCTATTACCATAATGATGAATACTTTGTGATAAGATTTACTAATTTGGAAGAAAGATATCAAGTGCTATTTTTTGGACCTCATACTGGGAACAATCATCCCATAATAATGAAAGCATGGACAACAGATTTCAACCTGTATGATGAAGTACTGAAAACCATTCCCTTGTGGGTTAGATTCCCTAATTTGTCGCTTAATTGTTGGAGTATGAAGGCTCTAAGCAAGATAGGTAGTGCATTGGGAAATCCTGTCTATGTTGATAAGTGTACAACTGGCTCAGTCAGAATTTCATATGCAAGAATGCTAATTGAGATGGACACTACTAAGCCCCTACCTAGAAGTGTGAAGCCGCAAGATCCAATGGGCAGAACAATCCAGCAGGAAATTAGATATGATTGGGAGATAACATACTGTACTAAATGTTTGAAAATAGGCCACAATTGTAATGAAATCAAAGCTCCACAACCACAGAAGATGGTGTATCAGAGGAAGGTGAACAAAGGCAGGCAAGTTTGGCTAAGGACAGATAGAGATGGCTCAAGTGATAATAAACAGGATATTGAACAAAGGAAGAAGAATGAAGCAGTCAAACCACCAGAGAAAAGGGGAAGGCAAATGGATAATGATAAACAAAATGAGGAAGTTTGGTGGATAACAGTGCTTAGTAAGTCAGCAGCAAGAGCAACCAAAGCTAATGAAGAGCAGAATCTAGTTGGCAACAATGGATTCCAAACTCTAGGAAATGACAAAGCAAATAGTGATCCAGGTACAAGCAGTATGAAAATGAGGAGTTTTGGGGTGCGGGAGCTGTATCAAGACACTCAATTCATACAAGTATGAGTGTGATAACATGGAATGTTAGGGGTTGAATAAAGCTTATAAGCAAAAGAATATAAAGAAGTTCATTAAAGTGAATAAAAAGGCAGTAATAGCATTAGTTGAGCACAAAATAAAAGACCAGAAAATTAGTTGTATAATGAAGAAGATTGCTCCTGGCTGGAAGTGGATATATAACCTTAGTGCCAAGAACAAAAGTAGAATTTGGGTGATATGGGATCCAAGGATTTATGTGTTTGAACCAACAGAAATAGATGAGAAGATTATACATGGACAAATCATAACTATCTCGAAGCTAATAACATTTGGATTTATAGCAGTATATGGGCTACATACCATTAAAGATAGACTGAGCATGTGGATGAAGTTGAGACAGATTCATAGTGTGCAATAAGGGCCTTGGCTATAAATGGGTGACTTCAATGCTATGTTAAATTATCAAGATAGTAAACATGGTTCTGTGATACAAGACATGGAGACAAAAGACTTCAGGGAGTTCATGAACGATACTGGTATGAATGAGTTGCAAACTGTGGGAAGGTAATACACTTGGACTAACAATCACACTTATAGCAGAATAGACAAGGGACTGGTGAATGCTAACTGGATGCTGACAATGCCTAGCCTGAAAATACAAGTGTTAGAGCCATCTGTGTCTGATCATTCTCCACTTAATCTAATGATCACACATATACAGATGAAGAGGATTAGGCTATTTAGATTTTTTAATTGTATTGCTGACCATCCTCAATTTGTACAACAAGTTGATAAAGCATGGAGTACAGGTGGAGCAGATGGAAAGATGCAGGGAGTATGAAATAAGCTCAGAAGAGTTAAGGATGTTATTAAAGGGCTGAACATACAACATTATAAAGGGTTTGAGGATAGAATTAAAGAGACTAGAAGAGAACTACAAGCAGTACAAGAGAAGATGAGTTGCAGAATTCAGAATTCAGAGTTAATTGAGGAGGAGAAAGCCCAAAGAAACAAATTACAAAAATAGATACTGATTGAAGAGAGTATCTACAAACAAAGATCAAGAGTCCAATGGCTAAAATTGGGGGACACCAATTCTGCTTATTTCTTTGCTCAAATGAAGAATAGAAACAACTTGAATGGTATTCAGGCTCTAACAGATGATATGGGTGTACAACTAATGTTGGAAGAAGACATAGAGGCAGAAATATTAGGATAATACAAGAAATTGTTGGGGTCTAGAGAAGCAACTATCCCAGCCATCAATCCAAATGTTATGAAGAAAGGAGCAGTGCTAAGTAGGGAGAAGCAAATGCAGCTAATTCAACCAGTGACCAAGGAGGAAATATGGTTAGCATTGAAAGATATCAACGACTTAAAAGCACCTGGTTATGATGGGCTCAACGCAGTATTCTTCAAAAAGTCATGGCAAGTCATAGGTGAGGATGTAACTCAGGTTGTTTTGGATTTTTTTTATTCAGCTCAAATGTACAAGCCTATCGATTACACAACAATTACTTTGATCCCCAAAATCAGAAATCCTACTAGTATTAAAGAGTATAGACCAATCTCATGTTGCACTACCTTGTATAAAGTGATCTATAAGGTTCTAACTAAGAGATTACAAAAACTGATGGATGCCTTAATTGATAAGACACAATCTACCTTTGTCCCTGGAAGAGTGATTACAGACAATATCATACTCAGCCATGAGCTTGTCAAGGAATATGGAAGGAAAGGGGTGTCACCAAGGTGCATGATGAAACTGGATATGCAGAAGGAATATGATTCAATTGAGTGGTCTTTTATGGAACAGATTTTGAATGCAATGGCTTTTCCAGAACAATTTGTTAAATAGATTATGATATGTGTGCAAAGTGTTACCTATACAATAATGGTGAATGGTTCATTAACACAACCATTTGAAGCTAGAAATGGGATGGGGCAAGGGGATCCATTATCTCCATTCCTCTTTGTTCTGGCAATGGAGTATTTGACAAGAAGCCTGAAGTCTTTGAATCAGATCCCAGATTTCAATTACCATCCCAAGTGTGCAAATACTGTAACTTGGTTTTGCAGATGATCTTTTACTATTTTGCAGGGGTGACATAGGATCAGTCAAGCTACTTTACAATTGCTTCATGGAGTTTTCAAAGGCATCAGGACTGGTGATCAACAAGGATAAAAGTTCTATCTTCTTTGAAGAGGTACCACAAGATGCACAGGCAGCTATACTGGAGTTTCTGGGCATTCAAAAAGGTGAGCTACCAGTGAGATACCTGAGAGTTCCCTTAAGTTCTAAGAGAATATCTGTAGTACAATTCCAACCTCTAATTGACAAGCTAGTGGGCAGAATAACATCATGGACAACTAAGTTCTTATCATATGCTGGAAGGATTCAGCTCATCAAAAGTGTGTTGTTTTCTATCCAAACTTACTGGGCACAAATA
Organism: Nicotiana paniculata; assembly: GCA_005239505.1. Lineage (NCBI taxonomy): Eukaryota > Viridiplantae > Streptophyta > Magnoliopsida > Solanales > Solanaceae > Nicotiana > Nicotiana paniculata. Next base: position 16,111 of record ML324432.1, on the reverse strand, counting down.
TTTGTGTTAGCAAAGAAAATTACAAAGTTAATAGAGGCAATTTGCAAAAAATATTTGTGGAGAGGGGAGAGTAGTGTCTCTAAAAAGGCACTACTAGCATGGGAGTAAGTCTGTCTACCCAAATCAACAGGAGGTTCCAATATTATGAACATCAGTTTGTGGAATAAAGCAGCTATATGTAAGCAATATTGGAACCTATACAAAGAAAAAAGCAAGCTTTGGATACAGTGGATGCACAATTACTATATCAAAGGCAGGAACATATGGGAAGTGCAACTGAATCAAACATCGTGGATCATGATCAAGATTATGACAGCAAATGAGAGTTTTGAGGCTGCATGATATAACCATGAATATATTAGAAGAATGAGAAAATGTTCTGTTAAACAAATATACCACAGTCTGCGAGGAAACTTTAGTAAAGTGAGCTGGAGGAGAATGGTATATAACAATGCAGGCTGCTCTAGGTGGATCTTCATGTTAAAAATAGTAGCACATGGTAAGCTATACACCAAAGACAAATTGCAAAAATAGGGAATGAAAGTGGACCAAGAATGCGTGTTGTGCAAACAAGCAAATGAATCTATCCAACACCTATTATTTGAGTGTCTATACACATCAAAGTTGTGGGAGAATCTGTTAGCATGGCAAGGCATAAACAGACCAGTATATGGATGGACAGAGGAGCTAACATGGGCAGAAAAATGGACGAGGAGAAAGAATGCACAAACAGAGTTATACAAAATGATACTAGCAACATGTGTTTACTATGTGTGGCAAGAGAGAAATAACAGAATATTTCAAGACAAAGCGAGACGATGGGAGATAATTGGCAAGTTGATTATACAGGAAGTACACTATCGAAGAAACAAACATGTGGAATAAGCTTTAAGTATATTAGATTGTTACTCAATGTAATAGATAGGAAACAACAAAGAAACAATATGGTGTTAGGGGGGAGGAAGTATAGAAAGCATAGGAACATGTATGTAAGGATTTTTTGTATTACTTGTAAATATTTTCCCTGGTATATGAAAGTTTAATTACCAAAAAAAAAAAAAAATCAAAGTTAAGGCAAGAAAATAGAAAAATGCCCAAAAAAAAGCCTCCTCGGGCCCACGCCTCAGAATCGAGTTAAAGTTACCAAACTAGAACACCCATTCACTCACGAGATCACTCGTACAAAAATCATCCAAATTCGACGCCTAAATCCCACTCAAAACTCAGAAATTCGATAGGGGAACTTTTTCCCAAATTTCCTAACCTCCACCCTCAAATTCCTTAATTCAATGAAGAAAACAACTATGGATTAATGAAATGTGATCAAAATAGGATTAGGAATCGTTACCCAATGTTTCCCTCTGAAAATCCTTCAATTTGTTGCCCAAATATGAGCTTTCAAGGTCAAATGGTGAAGAACGAAATAAACCCTCAAATATTTCCCTTTTTCTGCCCAGCGATTCGGCATCTGCGGACCTACTGTCGCACCTGCGACGCCGCACCTGCGGAAATACCTCGCAGATGCGGAAATGACTTAAAGTCCAAAACTCTGCTTCTGCAGACAAGGGCACGCACCTGCGGGCCCGCTTTTGCGGATGCCTACCGCACCTGCGACTCTGCCCAGGCCATCCATTTTTGCTTTTGCGGTCCCTCATCCGCATCTGTGAATGCGCAGATGCAGCTCCCTTCTCGCACTTGCGCTCACTGACCAACTTGAAAAAAACAGCACCTGCGCTCTTCCTTCCGCACGTGCGAATCCGCACCTACGGTCTCCCCTCTGCAGGTGCGAAACACCAGAAATCAGCAATTCTTCAACAAATTTTCCTAAGTCCATTGCAATCCGTTAAGCATCCGAAACACATCCGAGGCACCCGGGAACTCAACCAAACATACCAACCAATCCCAAAATACCATACAAACTTAGTCGAGCCTTCAAACCACATCGAACAACATCAAAAACATGAATTATACACGGATTCAAGCCTAATGAACTTTGGAATTTCCAAATTCTACAAAACGACGTCGAAACATATCAATTCTCGTCCGAATGACTTCAAATTTTACACACAAGTCAAAAATGACACAATGATCCTACTCCCACTTCTGAAATTCCATTCCGGGCTCGATATCAAAATTTCCACTACTGACCAAAATCGCCAAAATTCCAACTTTCGCCAATTCAAGCCTAAATCTACTACAGGCCTCCAAATCACATTCCGGACGTGCTCCTAAGTCCAAAGTCACCTAACGGAGCTAACGGTACCATCAAAATTCAAATCCGAGGTCATTACACACAAGTCGACTTTTACAACTTAAGCTCCCAAATAAGAGACTAAGTGTCTCAATTCACTCCAAAAATCAAGACGAACCCTCCCGACAAAGCAAAATAGCGGAAATAGATACAGGGAAAGCAGTAAAAAGGGGATCGGGGTTCTAACTCTCCAAACGACCGGCCGGGTCGTTACACGCGATCGCATAGAAGGAAACCAAACCCGAACACTAACAAACTTCAACAGTCTTTAAATTCCAAACTTTGATCTGTGAACCATCCAAACTCCACCCGAGTCCCCCGAGACCTCAACCAAACATACCAACAAGTACTATAACACGACACGAACTTAGTCGAGGCCTCAAATCACATCAAACAACATAAAAAATACAAATCGCACACCAATTCAAGCCTAATGAAAACTAAGAAATTCCAACTTCTACAATCGATGCCGAAACCTATCAAATCAAGTCCGATTGACCTTAAATTTCGCACACAAGTCATAAATAACACAACGGACCTACTCCAACTCTCAAAACCAAAATCTGGGCCCGATAACCACAAAGTCAACTCTCGGTCAAACTTCTCAATTTCCAAAACTTTTAATTTTCCAATTTTTGCCATTTCAAGCCTAAATCAACTACGGACCTCCAAATCACTCTCCAGACACACTCCTAAGTTAAAAATCACCCAAAAGAGCTATTGGAGTCATCAAAAATCCATTCTGGAGTCATTTACACATAAGTCAACATCTTATCAACCTTTTCAACTTAAGATTCCAACCTTGAGACCAAGTGTCTCATCGCATTGCAAAACATCCTCGGAACTAAATCAACTACTCCAAAAAATCACATAACAACAATTAAGTATAGAATGAGCAGTAAATATGGGAACATGGCTCACTTAAAATGACCACTCGGGTCGTTACATCCTCCCCCTCTTAGAATAACGTTCGTCCGCTATTTTTTATCCTTTCATGTTGTATATATTTTAATGGAATTCATCAATGGATTTCAATCGTTTTATTATAGAGTTTAAACTTAGCAATTTCTTTTCATGTTGCACATTTGGTGTTCAAATTGAAATTGTCAATCAATAAATTTTGAAGGTGTTTGACTCTCCACCATTAACAGCCATTAAAAAGTTTTGAAGCTTTGAATTCGAATTTGGGTTTTCAAAAACCATTATTTGTTTGGATTGGGTATTGTTGCAAACAATTGAGAATATTGTTTGGAGTTTATATCTCAATTTTGAGGGTTTTGGTGAATATTAGACTCGATTTTGGTTGAATTTCAAATTGAAACTCGAATAATAATAATAATAATAATAATAATAATAATAATAATAATAATAATAATAATAATAATAATAATAATAATACAACCATATA
>ML324432.1:0-12432 GCA_005239505.1 Nicotiana paniculata | reverse complement strand
AATAATAATAATAATAATAACAATAATAATAATAATAATAACAATAATAATAATAATAATAATAATAATATTATTAATAATAATAATAATTAATAATAATAATAATAATAATAATAATAATAATAATAATAATAATAATAATAATAATAATAGTGTGTGTGTGTATATATATATATTAATAATAATAATAATAATAATAATAGTGTGTGTGTATATATATATATATTGTATGAAAGTTAAAAAGTAGTTGTATAACGTATGAATCGTCGAATAAAATTTGTATTTAAGTTATCAATACAATTTTTTTACATAATTTTAGTTTAACCAAGTATAAGTATTTACACCTGCTAGCTCAATTTGACTCTAGAGCTAGACCCTATCTAATATCTATATAAATAAAACAGATCAAAAAAATAAAATTGACCAAACATTTTTCCTGCTACTAAAAGTACCTAGCTTTTGTTGTCTGTCCTTCAACTTAAACTAGCTAGGGAAACTATGTAGCCTTTCTAATTCTTTTTGCCATTTGACTTATGTCTGCCCCTGATGCGCAAATCCAATGCAATATCTTTGATCCTCTGGTTACAGATTGTCATCTTCCCTTGATTTCTTCTATGGTTCCTTTCAGCCCATGTGTGGTAGACCACTGCTGCAAATAGAAACACTAGCATATCATCCATTCAATCTCCTCATCTCAACTTCCTATCTGGTGTCTTTCTCATATCCACTGTAGTAATATAGCCCAGATAATTCTGGAGTAATCACATACAAACATCAGATGTTCCATTGTCTCCTCAATGTTCTTTCCACACAATACACAGTCATTTGTTACTGATATTCTCCATTTTTATAGTCGATCAACTGTGGCTAATATTCTATGTAATGCCAACCAAAGTATGAACTGATGTTTTGGCACTTTGGATACTGTAGTTATTCTTTTCCAGGGACTCTTCTAGTATTGAGGTCTTGTTGCAATTTAGAGCTTCTTAATGCTGATTTTTCCTTGCTTGTAGTAGTTGTTCAAATCATCAGTGGGTCTCTTTTGGTTGAACCAATCCCTAGCATAAAATATCTTCCTAACAAGCCAACAAGCCTGCTTAGGAGTACTCATAGTCTTAACATTTTGGTTTTTTATATATAAGCTATGGATCCATTGGATCCATAGAGTATTCTTCTTTGTAGTGATAGCCCACAACAACTTGCATAGGGCAGCCTTATTCCAGGAGTAAATATCAAGAACATTGAGCCCACCTGCTACCATTGGTATACAAATTGTATCCCAAGCTATCAAGGCCCACCTAGATGGTTCCTGCTTCATGTCCGTAGAAAAGTTCTACATGTTGTGACAATTAATTTGATGATCTTCTTTGGCAATAGGAACACATGTGCCCAATATGTTTGCATTTCAAACACCACACTCTTGAGTAACTGAAGTCTTCCACTGTATGATAGGAATTTGAATGTCCAACAATTAATTCTGGCAGTGATCTTCTTAATCAATAACATTTATTGCTGTATAAACAGTTTCTTGGAAGACAAGGGCACTCCTAGATATTTAAATGGTAGTTCTCCTAGTGTGAATTGCATTTCTTCTAGGATCATTTCTTTGAACTCCCTAGGAACAACAAAAATATATAGTGCACTCTTCTCCATATTGGCCTTGAGATCTGAGACCTCAGAGAAGTGAGTAAACTGTTCCAGTAGCAAGCTTATAGAAATCTTTTCTGCTCTACAACATAAAATCAAATCATCAGGAAAGCATATATGGGTTATGTTGTTTCTGGAGAATCTTGGATGGTAGTTAAAGTGTGGATTGTGCTTCAACTTCTTCAACGACCTATTTAGATACTCTATCACCAATACAAATAGGTAGGGAGACATTGGTTCTCCTTGTCTTAACCCTTTCTTTGCTTGGAATTTAGAAGTTAGGCCTCCATTAAATAATAAGGAGTAACAGTGGTCACACACTCCATTATCAACTGAACAAACTTCATAGGCATTCCAAATTCAAGCAGTATCATCCTTAAGAAAGGCCACTCGACCGAGTCATAAGCTTTCCTTATATCTAATTTAATGCAGCATCTTAGAAAGACCCATTTCTGAGTATATCCTTTGACCAGTTCATGTGCAATAATGACATTATCCAATATGTTTCTTCCTTCAATGAATGTTGATTGAGCATGTATCACAATAGAATCCACCACCATCTTCAATTTTACTGTAATGATCTTTGAGATGAGTTTGTACAAAGTGGAGCAGCATGCTATAGGTCTATATTCCTTGACAGATGTTGGGCTTGCAGCTTTAGGTACCAATGTTACTGTGGTACAGTTGACACTTTCCAGTAGTTTTCATTGGTGAAAAACTCTTGTATAGCTCATTTAACCTCTCCCACAATAACCTTCCAGTATGTTTTAAAGAATTCAGTTGGAAATTATACCTAGAGCCTTGTCATTTGGAAAGTCTTTAAGATCTTGATCTATGTCCTCCTCTATTACTTGTGCATTAAGTAGTTGTTGTTGTTCCTTAGTTAGACAATGACCATTTCTGGCTACCTCAATATCAATACAAGGGAGTTTAGTAGCTGAAGTGCCCAATAGTGTTTGAAAGAACCCTTTAAACGCTTGTTCTATCAATATTGGATCAGTCACTCTAATCCCTTGGTCATTATATATAGATGAAATTATGTTCCTCAATTGTCTGACCTTCAAATGAGCATGAAATAATTTAGAGTTCTGATCACCTGCCTTTATCCATATTGCTCTGGATCTTTGTCTCAGATCCTGTTCATTTAACCCCTCCCATTTTTCAATCTGCATTAGCAACTTCTTTTTCTTGGCTATTAGTTGGATGTTGAACGGATCATCATCAAGCTCTCCTTGAGTATTCTGCAGTTACTCCCTGAGCTGGCCAATCTTTTTGTCCAGTGAAGACATATCCTAAAAGGCTTTGGCAGGTGATTTTTGGCTACATCGGTGTTGATAATAATAGGGGAGTGGTCAGATACTCCTGGCAATTCAAAAACTGCCTCTAGGCTACTTTAATGTGTAAGCCAAGAAGCATCCCAAACACCCAGTCAATATTGCTATATACTCTACTCTCTGGATCCCTTTTGTTACACCACGACCATTGACAGCCTTTCCTACTCAATTGCCCCAGTCCAATATCCCCTATGCATTCTTGAAAATCCACAAGTTCATCTCGGTGCACAGATTGCCCATTGATTCGATCATTAATAGGCAAAACATTGTTGAAATCACCTATGACTAGCCAAGCCTTATGCATATTACTATGTATTTGTCTGAGCTGCTATCATAGGTCACTTATTTCATTTATTTTGTTCTTCCCATATACAAATGTTATGCAGCATAAAAAATTTGATCCCTTATCCTTCAATTGACAGTGTATCAATTGAGTAGTTGCCAACAATATATGGACCTGCACCATGTTTTCCTTCCAAAAGAACCAGATTCTCCCATTGTTACTTATAGCTTCATCTAATTATACTTTCCAGTCTTTGAAAAACTTTCTTTTAAATTTACTAACACTCCTAGGCTTTATCTTTGTCTCAAGGCAGCCTAGTAAAGTGCTTTTATGTTTCAGCATAAAGGCCTTGAGTTATTTCTGCTTATAGGGCTTGTTCAGCCCTCTTATATTCCAAGAGCTTATAATCAGGGTGGATTTTACTCATTGAGACCAATCCATTCAGTCAGCTTTCCAGGGCTGTTATCGTCTTGTATTCTCTATGGACTATATCTTTTTCTTTTCAGCATATTCTCTAAATCAATATCAGTTAAGGCTCCTTTCTGCTGTGTAAGTCCTTGAGCTTTCATATTTTGCTTCCCTCTAGGTTTTTGAAGTGGTTGTATTTCCACCTCTTGCTCAGTCATTGGCTCTGCAATAACTGGAGTGTCCTGTTATTTCTGTAGTTGTTCATGATTCTTCTCATTCTGCACTTGTGGTTGCTTAACAACAGGTTTTACTCTCCACTGAACATCAGTTTTATCCATGTTGCCATTGCTGGCATTGGTTTGCTTTTGTTGCCTCATAGGTAAAGCCTTCACACAGTTCTCATCATGTTGCCCTATTTGAAAACACTCCTCGCAAAAAGAAGGTTTCCATTCATAGTCCAATATTTGTTCTCTATACTTTCCATCTACTTCTTCAATGAGCATTTTATCTGGTAGATCATGTGATACATCCATTTCAACCATCATACGCGCATCGGAAGTCCTATCCCTCTATGTTGTAAGTTTATCTGAACATATAGGTTTTCTAAGTAGCTGGCTATGCGCCCCAAATTCTCCTTTGTCCGGTATTGGATTGGTAATCCTCGGAATATGACCCATATTGGTACATTTCGAGTAAGTTCTTTACTCATATGGAAATTAGGCTCCTAGTGCGTCAGTATCATAGGTCTATTATGATATGTATATGGGCCTTGTTGTATAAGTTTGTTCTTATCTTCCTCAGATCTAAATCTGAATATAAAGTACCCATCATGATGTAGGAATACATGTGGTGCAGTGATAAAATTCCACATCCGATACACAAATTTTAACATTTCTTTGAAAGAGGGAGTTCCACCCAGCACATACCCAATTAGCGTTTCTTTCCATTTCTAGGTTTGCTCTGCTACTTCAGCCTGATTCAGTCGCACAGTCTTCACTCATTCCTTCATTGTTGGCGGATAGTATTCCAATTTCAGCCCTTGTTGCTGAGCTCGATTTCCTTTGACCACATCAGCTTAGGGGTAGGCATTCGGTATTTCGGTTCGATGTTTAAGAATTTCGGTATTCGGTTTATCAATTGTGTATACCAAATACCGTACCAAAGTATTTCGGTACGGTTCAGTATTTCTTATTTTGGTTCGGTACGGTTTCGGTTTAATATTCTCTAAATAAGAAACACTAACTAGTGACAATTCTCCTATGTTTTAGTGCCCTGTCTAACTGTTCAGTCAAGAAATACAATGAAATTGAAAAGTCATTTCTTCATAAAGAAGTAAATAAACATGATGCATTTTCTAATGCTGGCATTTGGATCCAACTCACATTCTTGTGGCTTAATGCCTTAATCCACTATTCAACAAATATGCGACAACAGGGTGCAAATCAATTGAAGAACAAGCTGCAAATTTAAAAGTTTGTACTCTTAACAGGCTGCAATTTTTTTCTCTGAAAATGGCCAAGTTTAATGTAATCTTTTGGCATAAAATATCTGCAACAGTAACAACATTAACAGTAGCAGAATTAACAGTAGCAGAATTAACAATAGCAGCAGAATTAAACACAGTGCAACAAAAACAACAAAAATAGAGAGGGCATCCCTCAATTCAAGTTCACACTAATAGTCTCGAATCAACTTAGTCTTAATTCTTAAATACGGATTTCAGGAAGACACTCAAGACAATGCCTAATATGCTTCCTTAAACAACATGTGTCATCCCTCTTTGGATGAACATTATAGACTCGACCACAATGCTTGCACTCTACTTTTCAAACTTCTCTGTTATCTTCTTTCACCTCAAAGTGTTCACAAATATGAGAGCGTACTTTAGGAGAACGGGGCATGATTGCACTTGAACCTAAAAAAAAATATAAATCATAAGTTAAAATATTATTTTTTGATGATAATAAAATAAAATTACAAAAGTATATCACCAAACAAATAGAGTATTAAACTTACCACTCATGTTGCAAGTTGCAACTATACATCATCAAAGTTCAAACAATGCTAGTAGTGCTTCCATTATTTTCCATATCTAAAGATAATTCGACCAAATATGTCATACCAATAAACAAGTATGATATATTATTTTGAACTAAAAATACACACAAAATATTAAAGCTTACCAAACTCGAGTTCCTCAAGATACTTCAAGTCTTCTTCAACACTAATAGAATTATTCTCTTCTCTAAGCCACTATTGAACACAAACAAGAGCTTGCACACATTTAGGAGTCAATGAACTCCTAAATGAATCAAGAATACGACCACCGGTACTAAACGCGCATTCTGACGCCACACTAGAAATTGGAATGGCCAACACATCACGAGCCAACTCTGAAAGAATAAGAAATCTAGGAGCATGTGTTTTTCACCAACTTAAGCAACAGAATAAGCAAGTCTACACAATTGAACAGAATAAGCAGCATCAAGCCAAAACAGGGGAAAGAAGAAAACTATCAAACACCATAATCCACACCCCAAAAGGAGGGCTAATAGAAAAACATATTAATTGTTGGAAATTTATTCTCTAGTTGCAGTTCATTTTATAAGAAAATAAATTCAGAGTGAGCAGAATATATTCTTCAATCAAATCAATTCCAATAATGTTATGCAATTACAAATTTCTTATTCTCCGAGATTCCCCATTAGCTTTATTTTGCACAAATAGGAATGCTTTTCTGTTTTTCTCTGTAATTTTGTACTATAAGACATAAAACAGTAACAATTATATTTATAAAATTTAATATAGAAAACAAAATTGAACTATCTGAAATCTCTTCTTAGTATCTTTGAATTAAGTTTCTGCACTAAATCAGTATTCTCATCAGCTGCTTTTCACTTTCCAACAACAATTACTTTATTAGAAATAGAAACAGATCGCTGAAATATTCTGAATGCAATTGATGAACTGGGCTGAACCGGCGAGTTACAAAGGTGAGTTATGTCTCTCAAAGGCTTTCTAAAATTTCTCTTCACATTTCTTTTGAAAGATTTCAACTTTAGATAATTTGAGCTCACTTTTTCTGCAGAATAAGGTGGGATATTTTCTTTGTTTGAATCAGTTTTGCATAGGGAAATAAGAGCATATTATTAAGGGAAAAAAGAAAAATTCAAAATTAACAAGTTTCTAAATTAAAAAAATTTAATTTTTCTGATATGAGACAATGTCATATAAAATGAAACAATCGTTACATGATTTAACAAACTTCTCAAACTAGTGCTAATGAAATTCAAACAAGGAGGATAAATCTTGAAATGGATGAACTGAGAATGAGCAGAAAACACATGAGGAAGAGGAAAACTATCTTTTGATTACAAAATTCTCTCTCAAGAGATTGTTTCAATATGTGGGTAAAAGTTACGAACTTGTTGAAGTCTTGAAGAGTTGAAGATCAAAGATTGTTTCTCAGTTCTCACTTCTCTGAGTTCTCTCACATCGTCGCCCGTCAACCGATCTCTTAGGTTTCTAACTTTCTAATTATCAATTCCAAGTAAAAGTGAAAGACTGAAAGTGTGAAACTAGGGTAAGCTGCCTAACTGGGGTCTGGGTAGTCTTATTGGGTTGGGCTCCTAGATAATTAAAATTTTGGGTTGGGCACTTGGGCTGGGCTGGGCAGTTTATATGTCATCTTTAAAAATTCGGTATTTTGGCATACCGAATTGTCAAGATCCTAAAACCAAGGACCATATCGATATACTGAAATACTGAAAATTTAGTACCGAATTGAACCGAAATATCGAAAAAGTTGAAACCGAAATACCGAGTTAATTCGGTCTGATTCGGAATTCTGTTTTTCGGATTTTATGTCCACCCCTACATCAGCTAGAGTCGGCTCTGGTCGACTAGGGTTTTCTCGTTGCACTGAGAAAGTCAGGTTCCCCGTTGATGTAATGACATCTACCTCTATTGGTTTGGGATTCTCTTCTTCAACACATTTCGAAGCTTATATGACTGTTGGTACGCTTCCCATTCCAGTCATTTAGTGGACCAGTTGCATCTGACCTATCATTTGTGGTATCCCTAATTCCGGTGTTACCATTCTAACTCCTGCATCCGTCTCCGGTATTGTAGGCGGCGCAATTATCTGTGATTTTCGTCGGGCCATCCTCGTGCGTACGTTAGCTCTCCCTGCTGAACATGCGCCTTCATAGCTCACGTTGATATGTATTGATATCTATCAAATTGTATTAAGAGAAAAAATTTTGATTGAAATTTTAGAGAGGAAGAAACACACACCATATACAAAATATATACAAATCAAATATAAAATATATAAAAAGTCATATTGTAAAAAACTTGTATGAAAATTGTATTTAAGTTGTATGATGTTGTAGATGTATTTTAACTAGATAAAAATAACGTATAAAAGTTTTAGATAAGTTGTAAATAAGTGTATATTATTTAATTAGTTGTATGAAATTTATTTTTAGTATGTATGTTGTTGTAGATATATCAATTTGTGTTAAATTTTGTACGAAGTTTATTTTTAAATTTGTATGTTGTTGTACCATCAAATTGTATAATATTAATTGTAAGTACGATGTATCCATTTTAGTGCTGATTTAAATAGATTTTGTTAATTTGTGATAGATTAGTATATTGGGTAAGTTAACCAATCAAGTAAAGATGAATACTTTACTAGCCCCGCACGATAGTTATTAACCTCGTAAAATCTTTGGACAAATTTTGATACAATCAACAACTTTATGTAAAAAGATAGTATTGATAACTTAAATACAATTTTTCATATATTATCCAACTATTTTTCAAATTTCATACAATATTAAAATAAAAAGAAATATATAACAACAATACTATCATGTGGTCTTGTAAATTGTGTGCTTCTTCTTCTTCTTCTTCTTCAATCTGAAGTTCGGCAAAAATCAAGTCTAATCTTCACCAAATACCCTCATAATTGAGATATAAACTCCAAACAATGTTCTCAATTATTTGCAACAATACCCAATCCAAGCAAATAATGATTTTTGAAACTCAAATTTGAATTCAAAACTTCAAAACTTTTTAATGGCTGTCAATGGCGGAGAGTCAAACACCTGAATACTAAAAACTCTTTAATGCTCATCATCGAGGAGGATTTTCATCCAACTCATTTAATCCAACTTTGGACAGTAGTACAATGCTTCAAAAGAGCCATTCAATGGAAAAGCCAATCACCTTCAAAGAGTTTAATACCAAATTTAATTTGTGATCGGTTCAGACATTTTGTAGCCAAAGTTTATCGTTCCGAGGCTCATAACCCACTTGATGTTCAAGATATCACTCAAGCTATTCCAACAACTCAGCATGATCTAGGATTGTATAGTTTGGGCCTACTATCACGACCCCAAATCACCCCGGTCGTGATGGCGCCTATCATGGAACTAGGTAAGCCTCACAAATTTCAAACATTTCGGTTTCCATAAAAATAATTGAATAATAATATTCTTTTTCCCATAGAAATTTATAATTTAAAAGAGCTAAATCCAAACCAAAATACTGAAATAAAAATCCCAACACCGGGAATCACTAAGTCACAATCCAAAACTACTACAACGTCTGGAATATAATGAGACAACAATTGTCTGGAGATAATAAAAAAAATACTAGGGAAAGATAAGGGAAGAGAAGACGAGGCTGCGATTTCCAGGCAGCTACCTCGAAATCTCCGACTAAGGCACCACACCGAATGGTCAATAACTGCTACCGGGACCTGAGGTACCTGGATCTGCACACAAGGTGCAGGGAGTAACGTGAGTACATGATGTTTAGCTTAAAGTGTATATATTTCTATGTATATCGCCTCATATTTTACTTTTTTCGTAAGTTTTAGATGTTAAACATGATGATTTATATTAATTTGAAGTGATTTTATGTTTAGGAATGATTCGGGATCAATTGGGGGTGAAATGCGCGAAATTAGAGCCAAAACGGACGAAACCGGAAAATCAGCGATGTTGGGTGCCACAGGTAGCGCCTAGCACCACCTGTGGCGCTGTGGGAAGTACCTAAATATGGGGCAGCGCCCTGGTGGGCGCCCGGTGCTAGACAGGGCGCCGGTGACGAGTTTTTTTCCTATTTTGCCCGGGACACAGTTATTTCGGCCCTAAACCTACCCAACACGTATGAAAGCAAGTATAAGCTTATTTTTGAGGGGTTGGACGCCACTTTGGAGGAATAATACACACGGAATCATTAGGAAGCGAAGGATTATCATTTTTCTTCATCTTTTTCTAGTATTTACAATTAATTCAACAACTATGCAATTGTTTGATTTAAGCATGAGTGGCTAAACATCCATTATTCTGGGGTTGTGGTTTAGCCATGAATATTGTTATTCGACATTAACTTAACCTTGATTATAGTTCACTCAATATATGGTTGTTTCTTAAATTTTGTGTTTAATTGCTTAATTGTCTGGCCAGCAGTTAGGTTCGATATACTATCTATGCTATGCTTAGGAAAGCCGTGTATAGATTAGAGAAGAATTGAAGAGAGCGCGATCTTAACCCTTCATGGGAGTGGATTTGTGGTTAGGACAGGAATATACCTAGTCACCGTGCTTAATTAAATATCATAATCTTAGTGCGTTCTAATAGATTAATTTCATAGGAATATAGGCATTATTCTATTGAGAATAGGGGCGAGTAGTGCTTCGGGAGAAGGCTATGAGAGCATTTATCGATTAATTAGCAACCATGAGTGATTTATATGAAATGGAGAGTTAATTAGAATACAATACGACTGGTGAATTGATCACAACCCTGGAATACTTGTCTCTATTGAATACACAACAATCAACTTGTTACTTGATAATTAGTTATTTCTTAGAATCGTAGTATAATATAGGTACATTCCTGGATTTTATTTTGGCTTGATTTAATAATAATTATAGTGATTTAGTAAGTAGTTTACACAAGTCTCTGTAGGTTCGACACTCGATTTATCATTATATTACTTGTACGACCACGTATACTTGCGTGTGCGTTTGGGACCAACAAGTTTTTGGCGCCGTTGTCGGGGCCTTGAATATAGACTACTTTCTAGTTTTTTCTTTAATTGTTTATTTTGTCCAGTCTAACGTTACTTGATTGTTACTCTAATCTCAGGAACTTTGATTGAATGCGTAGGGTCAGAAGCCATGACAGACTTGACAGTTTTGGCCCCGAACTTGAGAGAACATTTCACAGGAGGTTGAGGGAAGCAAGGGATACAGACAATATTCAGGACCTCATTTAAATTCCTGTGAACATGGCAAGGGACCAACACATGGCCGTTCAGGAGGTAGCAATGCCCGGTATTGCTAATGTTACCTCCAGCATCGTGAAGCCCAGAATAACTGGGCAGTTTGAGCTGAAACAGAGCATGATCCAGTTACTTCATGCAAACGGGCAGTTTATGGGTCTTCCACGCGAGTATCCTCAACAACACATTCTGAACTTCTTGGAGATTAGTGATACTTATATCACTAACGGGGTCACGCCAGATTATGTGAGGCTCACGCTTTTCCCATTCTCTCTGTTGGGAGAAGCAAAGCGATGGCTAAAGGCATAACCAGCTAATTCCATTACAAGATGGAGCGATTTGGCGAGAAAATTTCTGGCAAGGTTTTTCCCTTCAGGCAAGACTGCAAAGATCAGAAGTGAGATAGTCTCTTTTAAACAGAAAGCAGGTGAATCTTTATATTCGGCATGGGAAAGTTTCAAGGGGCTACTCAGAGACTGTCCTCATCACAATCAGACAAACGAAGTGTTAGTTCACACTTTCATTGAGAGGTTCCATCCCCAAACAAAAATTGTGGTAGATGCAACAGCTGGAGGTCAGGTATTGGAGAAGAACTATGATGAAATATTTGCATTTTTGAATAAATTCTCCAAAAGCAATCCAGACTGGCAAAGTGAGATGGGAAGGAATATGGTTCAAAGTCACTAGGGGTTCTTGAACTAGATGTTGTCTCAGCATTGTCAGCTCATATCTCTACATTGAATAACCAAGTCAATCAGATGACCCTGATCATTAACAAGAAACAATCTCAACCACTGCAACGGGCCCAGCCAGTGTAACCAGTTCAATAGATTCAGGTATTTTGTGAAGTCTGTGGAGAGGGTCACATAAGCAATCTATGCCCAGCAAATCCAGAGTCTGTATATTTTGTGGGAAATGTAAATCGAGGCCAAACTAATCAGTCTGGGGACACTTACAATCCCAACTGGAGGAACCACCCAAATTTCTCTTGGGGTGGTAATCAAGGCAATCAGAATCAATATCGGCCTCAAGCACCTCAACAATAATACAGACCACCTCAGGCTGAACAACAATCAGCTAGCCTTGAGGATATTATGAAGATAATGATGAACGACCAACTTGCTTTCAATCAGAAAATAATGGCTGATCACCAGGCCCAAGCAGTAGCAATGAGAAATTTGGAACGCCAAATGGGANATACTGAGCCTAATCCTAAGGCTCAAGTCAATGCAATTACCTTGAGAAATGGAAGAATACTAGAAGAAGCTCCAAAAACAAAGAAGAATACAGCTCATCCTGAAGAAGAATTAGTTTCCAAGCCAGTTGAGGGGAATGAGAAAGATGATAAAGGACCCGAGCCAGTAATTGAAACAAGGTCACCACCTCCGTTTTCACAAAGATTGCAGAGGCAAAAAGATGATGCTAAGTACAAGAGATTCCTAGATATGTTGAGCCAAG